>JACCGJ010019046.1:0-18168 GCA_013407085.1 Atriophallophorus winterbourni | reverse complement strand
TTTCTACAAAACAATAAAATGTACGATACATGGGAGGTATAGAGGAACAAGAATAATGAATATTTTTGTCCATTTGCACACTTCATTTATTTGGTTTTAGGTAAACCATACGAAAGAACGATTACCGGGAATAAGTATAGCAACTTCATAAGAACTAGTGGTATGATGGAGTGATATAATGTAATTTCAGATGAGCAAGTCCTTACCCAGTAATCAAATTTGTTAACTTTGAAACGACTTCGCAAATTTTTGAAAACCATCGGACAGTATTCTTTAAATTTGAAACGACTCGGCATGCATT
The DNA here is from genome assembly GCA_013407085.1 of Atriophallophorus winterbourni. Lineage (NCBI taxonomy): Eukaryota > Metazoa > Platyhelminthes > Trematoda > Plagiorchiida > Microphallidae > Atriophallophorus > Atriophallophorus winterbourni. The sequence goes on along the minus strand of JACCGJ010019046.1, from coordinate 17,867 downwards.
CCCTCGAAAATACAATAGAAAATAAACTTACTTGTTAAACATATAATTGCTAATTTTGACTTTCATGTGCGCCTTAAAATCATCCTTCAGTAGAACAACTCGTGGCTTCACGTGATTCAAAGCGGAAAAAGAATAATTTATCCCCCACATGAGAACACTTTTGAGGGGCTCGTTAGAACGGAAAAGCTTAAGCTTTTGTCTGACATTTCTGACTTTTTTCTGCTTTGATATAGTTGCCATTAATAATCCGCAAAACTTGAAATGTTGCAATTGCCCAAGGACATGAGATTTAGTTCAGTTCAGTTTTTCAGGGAGAGAAAAGCAAGAGAACGATCGTGTGTTGAAACAAAAATTTTGATAAATATATGAAAACATTCTCATGTTTGCCATCATTACCTTTCTTACAGTGACTGAAGGAATTGAGTGTAGTAATTGCTCTACATGGTTCCAGTTCAGTTCAGTTCAGTTCAGTTGCACAGGACAGTAAGTGGCGAACGAGCCAATCGAGCGTCCAGAATTTCTTTCGGTGGAAAGCTGCAGAGAAGCAACCACCACTGTCAAAGCGTTTATTGTTATTGTGGTCTGGATATCCTCGACGATCGCGATGCCAAGGAATTATCCGAGTTGTATTTAGGAAGCACCACGTAATTAATGATGCTGGAAAGATAAGAATACATTTCTCCTCGCCAGTACGGTGAGAGGTCAGCTAAAGAAGAGTTGTGTATTAAACAAACAGAACTTTAGCATTCACTTACTTACCAAACAACGATAAAAATGGTGAACAACCTAATCTTGCATAAAAATTAGGGGGAGAATTCAGGAAAAAGCTTACCCCAGATGCGGTCCAAACCCTGCTTAAAACTTGCGACAGAACTGCAGGATATAAGTTCTTCTGGAAGCCGGTTCCAGAAATTTACCACCCTGAGGCTGAAAAAGTTTTTTCTGGAGTCTAGTCTACATCGCTCCTTAGCAAGTTTGAGTGAATGGCCCCGGGTGCCCAGCTCAGGACTTAAGGCAAAGAAGTCGGTCATGCTAACGCCACTTAACCCCTTCAAGATCTTAAAGGTTTCAATTAAGTCACCTCTCAAACGACGGTGCGTAAGTGAAAAAAAGATCTAGGGACTTTAGGCGTGCAGCGTAAGGTTTCCCTCGCTGACCCTCAATCATGCGAGTTGCGAGACGCTGTACGCTTTCGAGTCGAACGATGTCCTTCTTGTAGTAAGGGCACCACGCCTGGACACAATATTCTAACTGCGGCCTAACTAATGCCTTGTAAAGGGGCAGGAATACCTCGGGTCTTCTGCTGGATAACACGGATCTCAGCCGAAAGAGCACTTTGCGAGCACGTTGAGCTGCAGCAGCGCATTGGTCCTCCCATTTGAAGTCCGTCCTAACTAGTACTCCTAAATCCTTAACACGCTGTGTGGCGCTCACAGTGAGAGAATTGCCCGACACCTGAACTGAAATCTTATCAACCAGTGCTGACAAGAGTTGGCTCTTATCAAGGTTAAGTTGGAGGTCCCACTGGTGTGACCAGTTTATGACCCGTTCAAGGTCGTGCATCAAGGTATCATCGTCCGTTGATCCGATGAATTTCACATCATCCGCAAAAATGAAGCATGGGCACTTCAATGCAGAGGACAAGTCATCGATGAAAATCAGGAATAGAAGAGGACCAAGTACCGAACCTTGGGGTACACCACTGATCACGTCGGTTTCATTCGACAGCGTAGATCCTACCCTAACTCGGAATGTCCTACCTGTTAGGAAGGCCTTTATCCAAGCAATTAGACTACCCCGAATGCCTTTTGCTGCTAGCTTGATCTCTAGAAGGCGGTGGTTTACGGAATCAAAAGCCTTGCTGAAGTCTAGGTAGAGGGCTTCGACAGGCTTCCATTCATCCATCCTTTTAGTGGCAGTATTGAGAAAACTAAGAAGGTTTGTCAGGCAGGATCTACCCTAAGAAATCCATGCTGAGTTACACTCAGTAGAGAATGCCGACAAAGATGCTGACAGATTTTGTCACGCAGCAGTTTTTCCATTACTTTCGAGACGATGCTAGTCAGGCTGACAGGTCTATAGTTACCAACAGTTGAGCTGCAACCACCCTTGTGTATTGGCACGATTATAGCTTCTTTCCACTCACTAGGAACCACTCCCATGTTCAAGCATGAATTGAAGAGCTTGCATAAGGGTTCTGTAAGCACTGGGGCAAGATTCTTTATCATAATCGAGTGGATACCGTCTGGTCCCTCAGCTTTGTTGACGCGAACATGGATAAGTGCTTCATACACCTCGGATTCGATGAAGGACAACTCATCTAGTGCAGGAGCGCCAGGTAGTAGAATGAACGAGCTAGACGGAGCAATTGAAGAATTATCACGTCTCTGAACGCCACTGAAGAACCTAGAGAAGCACTCGCCTTAGACAGGTCGGTATCGGCTAATTTTCCGTCCTCCAGATTTAAATCTCCAATGTTTTCCCTGGTTTTTCCTTTCGATTGAGCGTAGCTATAAAATCTTTTGGGATTGAATTTAGCATCCTTAGCTAAGGATAACTCAAACTCTTGTTTGAGCAAACGCTGTATTTTGACACAAGAGTTCCGAGCGGTTTTGTATCGGACCCAAGAACCAGAAGTGAGAGATAGCTTATATTGCCGCCATAAACGATCTCGTTTACGGGTAGACCGACGAACTCGAGGAGTCCACCAGGGCGGCCTATGATGCTTTTTCACGACTTGCAGCGGAGCGTGCTTGTCTTGTAACTCCTTAAGATACTTACAAATTCTATCCCAGTTTCACTTACATTAAAATCGTTAGAGAACTGAAAGAAAGATTTTGAAGTCTGTAGAAGAAAATCCCAGTCTACAAGCCTAAAATTTCGTCTAGGGCGAGCAGTAGGTTTGTGAAACCGCAGTACCGCTTCAAAGCTTATCATTACGTGATCGCTTTTGCCGAGCGGTGGTAGGTATTTTAAGAATCTAACGGCTTCGGGCTGGGACGACAATACCAGGTCGAGAGTGGATGGAGTACACCCATTACGAAACCTCGTAGGATCACTCACATGCTGATGCAGCGCATGATCATGGAGCCATTCGAGAAACATTTCGGATTGCTTGGTGACTAAACCTACAGAGACTGCCCAATTTATGTCCGGGAGGTTGAAATCACCTAAGATGAGTACGCTGGGAGCTGATTGAAACAACCTGTCGAGCGTCTCAATCAGCTGTGTAATCTCCTGCTGAGCTGCACTGGGTGTGACGTAGACACAAGCAATTGCGAGGGCTGACTTGTAGCAAGTCAGGATAATCGTAACAACTTGGACGTTTTCACTGGTTAGGGATATACCCGTTCCTGTATTGTGCAAGCCATACTCTAGGAGGAGTGCAACGCCACCGCCTCTCCTGTCGTCAGGTCTATCTCATCTGATGACGAGATACTGCTCGCTGATGTTTGTTGGCACATCGTCAAGTGCGGACAGCCATGTCTCAGAAAGCGCTATAACCACTCGCGTTGTTCCGGGGTATCAAGTCAGAATTTCAATAGTCAATAGTCAATAGTTTATTACGGTATAAAAAGCGGGGAGATTGTACAAACCGCAGGGTGGATTGTGCGGTGGGTCGGAAAGAAAAGAATAGTAAAATGTTTGAGTTTCCAAGGCCTTATAGCGGGCCGCATTCGCGTTAGCCTGCACCATCAGTGGATTTTTGTGGCATTTGGACAGGTAGGCCGTCAATCCGGGACACCGCTACCCACCACATCCTCCGGAACAGGGTCAGCTGAGACTGCGTGCGCTTGGACTTCCGATACTGGGATATTGGGTCTGAAGAAATTTCAGCAGTTCAACGAAGTGTTCGAAGGGAAATGTGATTCATATTTGCTGGGACGGGAAACGCTGTGGAAAGAGGGAAAGATATGGTGCAGTATCACAAAGAATATAGGCGTAAAAAAGCATAATCAAGAATTGTGTATCGTCTGATAAAAATGGAGGTCAAGGCGTTTTTAAAATAATTAGGGATGGGGCAGATATAACCGAAAGGGTGACTGCGTTCCAAGCACGAGGAATCCGGATGGCAAAGGAGTATCTGCGGCAGTCCAATCTACTGTGCAGATGTGCTAACTTCAAGTGATGACCACGATTTGCTGACTATGGGGCCATTTTAAGCATACCCCTACATGGGTGAGTTTCTTCCGTAAATATCCGATACACAAGGATCAGATCGCCTCGGATACGACGATAGTTTGTAGAGAATAATTGTAGAGTTGTAAGACTTTCCTCGTAGCTGACGAACTAAGTCCCTTGACAAGGTTCGTAGAACGTCTCTGCGGCTGTTCTAGGGCGTGCTGGTCACGCTTCAACCATGAGTTCCAGACGGAGACAGCATACTCCAAGTGTGGTCTGATGTACGCCTGGAGAAGAAACGGGAAGAGACGTGGATCGATTGTTCCAAACGCACGTTTTAAAAGCCTAACGTTTCTATTTGTCACGGTTGAAGCTCTACTACACTAAGCAGAGCAGCCCAAGTCATTTTGTATAATAACCCCAAGATCTTTTTCTTTCATCGTGACAGCGAGCATCTTGCCACCCAGATTATAGCCAGGGTCGCAGGAAGACGAATGCGTAATGCGTGGCATTTGTCAGTGTTGAATGGTAAGCGATTGATCGTAGACCATGCGTGGAATGAATCCAGGTCGAATTGAAGTTTCCTTGTATCGCTGGGTGAGTTGATGACCCGCCAAATCTTGATATCATCCGCGAAAAGGAGAAATGGTGATTCGACGTACCCGCCAATGTCGTTGATAAATATCAAAAATAGACGCGGGCCAAGAACGGACCCCTGAGGTACTCCACACTGAATTGGGAATGGCTCTGAAAGGGTCTGTCTAACACGCACCCGAAGGTTTCGCGAACGTAGGAATGCAGCAACCCAGGACAGCAACACGGGTGGAATACCTAATGCTTGCAGCTTGTTAAGCAATATCGCATGGTCAACTCGGTCAAATGCCTTAGAGAAATCCAAGTAAATGACGTCCACACCCTGACCTTCGTCAGCAGCTTTAGTCCAGTAGTCTCTGGCTAAAAGCAAATTAGTGGTACAAGAATGCTCTTTACGAAATCCATGTTGTTCTGCAGCGATGAAATAGGAACTATTCACAAAAGCCATAATTTCATCGGCAACAATGGCTTCCATCACCTTGGATAACACTGGGAGAAGGATGACTGGACGGTAATTGGCAGGATCACTACGGCTTCCACCTTTGAAAATGGGAGTGATGATACCTTCCTTCCAACCAGTAGGGACTTCAGAGTTATCCATCAATTTTTGGAAATATGCCGCGAGCGGTTCGCAAAGTTGATCGGCAACTGCGCACAATGCTTTCGGTGTGATACAGTCGATACCCGGTGATGAGTTGGGTCGAAGTTGCATGATTTTTTCTCGAACTTTGCTGGCAGAAAACATAATACAAGAAGGTTGAGATGATGGGGTCAAAAGCATAGGGAAAATTAGAGAGGGGTTTTGGAAAATCAGCATGTAATGTGATCTTAAAACATTTGCCGCATCCTTTGATGTCGTCGTGGAACCTATACTGGTGGTAAGTGAAGGGATACCAGTCTGAACCTTCCGTTTATTGTTGATAAATTTGTACAAGAGCTTATTGTTTTCCAGGAATTGACCGGTGAGTTTACTTTGATAATCAAATTTATCCTGGCGCACCAGTCCCGTACAATGATTTCGTAATTTTCTGTAACACTCCCAATCATTTGGCAGTTGTGTCAGTTTGAACTCAGTCCACGCGGCATTTCTGCGGCACATCCATTTACGAGTTCTGCTCCGAATGAATGTGTCGGTGGTTTTTCGCAGGACGGGTTTTGAGACTGAAGAAAGCTCTAGCATCTGGTGCCACTTGGTAACAAAATTTTGCCAAGCTGAATCCGGACCGTCCTTTAACATGTAATCGAAGCTATTGGCGGCTACAGCGTCATAGAAAATGCCGTAGTCAGTGACCGTCCGTAACTGAGAGTCCTCATGGTTGAGGTAGTTAGCATAGCACACAAAGTCAAAAGTTAAAACTATATGGTCGCTTTTGCCTAACAGAGTTTCACTCAAGATTTCCTCAATCATAAACTCTTCATTCGTCAATAAGAGGTCCAATAGAGAAGGCGTGTCAGTTCCACGAAAACGTGTCGGTTCAGTCACGTGATTGTACAAAGGGTGACTTCCTATCAGTTCACGCAGCTCCCAAGCAAAAGTATCGCGAGAGGGTTCAACAGTCAAACTGGGTGAATTGAAATCTCCCATCAACAAGACGTGACTATGTTGCATTGATAAGGCGAATCGCAAGGAGTGTAATAGGTTGAGATCAGCAACAGGTTGAGCATTTGGTGGGCGGTAGATCACAGCCAGTAGAGCAGAGTCACTGTTTCTAAGCTGCAAGCGGCACCACAGTGAATCTATGGTTTGCAGATGAATGTGAGATAGTGGTTCACATTGGAGTGAGGAGTTATGGTACAAAAGAACTCCACCACCCTTGGTGGGACGATCTTTCCGAATGACAATCATACCAGGAAGTGAAATTTCGGCGTCTGCAACGGAAGATGATAACCATGTCTCAGTCACAGCTATCAAGTCGAAGCGTTGAGCAGCGTGTCAAAGACGAAGTTCAGGAAGTTTACTGAGTAGGCCTTGGGCGTTCGCATAGAAACACTTCAGGCTCTCGCGCGATAGGGCGGAGTCTGCAGAGTTGTTTTGGGCGTCCATTACGCCGATCCTAATAGGACCGGCTGGCTTAAGTTTTTTGAGGCATCTACACTTTTATCGGCAGAATCACACTGAAGCTTGTCGATTCGCTTTTTATCGAGGGCAGAACGGAGGCGAATCTCGGAAGGTGCAAAACGTTTGTATCGGTACCAAATCTGTAACGCATTATTCACCATGGATTCTGATTGAAAAGTTACTTTGAGTATGCGGGGCCTAGAGCCCTCGTACCTGGGGGAAACAGGTAAACGTTTCAAACCAATCGTCAGAGTGTCAGTGATTTTACTTTGTTGTTGTATGAAACGCCACTGCTCGCAGTCGTGTGTAGTGTTTTTATTGGCATCATCGTCATTTAGTTCTGGAACGCCATGAATAAAAACGCTTTTCTTGTCATTCTCCAGCTTCCAGTTGAAGTTCGTTTCTTTCTTGGCTTGTCGCTCAGCCCATGACACGTCCGGAAATATGCGGATGGGGGAATTGCTGCTTTTGCGCAAAGTGTATGCAGAAAGTAAGACGGATTCAACATCCTCCAAGGATGTTAGGGTGATTCGCAATAGTCTAGGCTCGCCAATATGTAATGATTTATGATGCCTGGACAGACGTACAATGTTCCCGGCCTCTGCAGAAACCTTCATTGAGTCACATATCGTCTGCCACTGTTGTGCATCTTGCACCTGGCGAGTTTTGAAACAAGGCGAATTTGCCTCTGGCACATTGGTGCATATCACGGTTAGCACCTCATTGCAACGGGAGCTTGAGCGCGCGGTGTTCGAAATTTTGCAATTTCTAGTGCTGTGTGATTTTATACTCTATTTTGACTCAATTGACTCCCAGTTAGAACCGCAAATGCCTGCCATTTCGAGGTGTTCTTGCCCAGCGGGTGGCTCTCATGTCGGACCTAGAACGAAGTCTATCACTTGCTCTTTGTGCTGCACGAAAACGCATCTATCTTGTGAACCTCGTCTTACGGACTTAGAAACTGCAGTAATACGGTCACATGCATCTTCTTCTCTGAAATACATTTGCCAGATATGTCTTCCTGATTTTGAATCTCTGCAGAATAATAGCGAATCTACTCTGCTGACATGTCCTATGCGTACCTCACAAGTTACTTCACAGTTGTCCTCAACACCAGCTCGACCCGAAAGTGCAAACCCCGTCAAACAGTCGATAATAGGATTTCTAAAGTTGAATCTGATGTCCGCCGTATTTTCGCAGAATTTGCCTCTCTGCGCCGGCAACAAGATCAGTCTGTAGTTTCTGTTGTTGAATGTAACCCTGGGTGCACACTCTCCCCTCCGTCATACATTCCACTGAAAGACCCGGTTACTGCAACTACCTCAAATAAAAAGCAGTCAAACACTTCTCCGCCAAAAGTCAAAAACGCGCGTCCTCAAACATTTTCCGTCATTTGTACCAATGTACCTGAGTCAACATGTACACAGTTCAAAAGTGAACGTGAACATGATCTACAACAGTGGATTGATTTGTGTTCGAAAATGAAAATTTCAGCCATAGATCCCTCGGCTATAACACGATTAACCCGACATCCATCTTTCCCTCATGCCGATAAAGCCCGTCTTTTACGTATTGACTTGCAAACGAGTGAACAAACTGAAAACGTTTTATTGTCTGCCTATTTACTCCACGGTGAATCTAGTATTATCCGGATCTTTCCGAACGTTCCATTGACTGAGCGCCAAAAGAATCGTGATTTTAAATCAACGCGCCGAGAGCCATCAGCTATCATCATTCATGGTGTACCAGAAGGCGAATTTTCGAATGATCTAGATAATAAACAGCATGATTACGATCAGTGGCGTTTCCTAAATAGTCACATGGAGTGTACTGATATAATTACAACCGCTATTTACCGTCTTCCTCGTTCAGGTACATACTCTGGTAATTCTCCCCGCTTACTGAAGGTTTGTTTTCTACATCCCGATATGGTAAATTCTGCGTTAAGTGCTTGGCGTACAACTCGTGGTTATGCTCCACCTAATGTTCGACTATATTCCGACAATCCACGCCGTAATCCTATACCGACCGTTGTATCCAGATTGCCCAACACTGGCACCGAGGGTGACTCACTCGTCAATCATAAAGTAACAAATATACCACCCGCATCTACTGACGTATCAAAAAACCTCAACCAGCCGGTCGTGTCCCGACCGGCTCTGGTGTAAATCAGCCTTTCACTTATTCTGCGGAAGTCCCTGGTATGTGGCTATACTAATGCTCAAAGCCTTCTTAGTAAAATTAACGAACTCAGACTACGTACTTCCGCTTGCCCCTATGACATTCTTGCCGTCACAGAAACTTGGTTGAGTGATTGCCACCTCGACAATGAGATTGAGCTGACTAACATGACTGTCCTCCGGTCAGATCGGCCTACAGCAGGAGGAGGTGTAGCTCTTCACACCCGATCATCATTACACTGCTCAGTATTAGATGGTTTTCAATCTTCCGACGCTCTTACCTGTGTTCTGCAACTATCCGTTCATTCAACGTTACTGATTGTTCTCATCTACCGTCCACCCAATAGCTCAGCGGCTCGCGACACGCAATTGCTGACAGATCTGAACCACGCATTAACTGTTTCTCACACACATGTCCTCATTATGGGTGACTTCAACTTACCACGCCTATTCTGTGACCCATATCCTAGCAACCCTCTATCAAATGAACTACTGGACTTAATACACAGTCATCCACTTTTCAACCACTCCACGCTCCCAACACGTTTTCACTCGCAGCATTCGCCCTCACTGCTAGACTTGATTCTGACCAATGACGAATTAATGATCGAATATATCAAACGGGAACCCCCACTTGGGCGCAGTGAGCATGTCTTCCTCCACTTCGACCTAGTTTACTGGGCTGATAAGGTAAATGCACGCTCTATTTATTCATGTGAACGGACAAACTACGCGTCTCTCAACACTATCATTGATGAACAAGATTGGATTATTAACTCATCAACTTCAGCGAAACTTGCCTGGCTTCATTTTTCCACCTGCTTACAGCATATGCAATGCTTATGCACCATTACCATGGAAGTTACTCTCAAAAGTCGCGGTTTTACTCCAATATGTAGTCGCACTCGAAAATGGATGCGGGAAAGAAATATTGAATGGGCTACCTATCTCAGTATGCTAACTCCTGCGAACTGGGAGCGCTATCGAAAGCTTCGTAACAAAGTCAATTCGCTAGTTCGCGATGACAAACTCACTTACCAGTACAGACTAACGAGCTCTTTTGCCATCAATCCCAAACGGTTATTTAGTTATGTGAACCGCTTGAGGTATGTTAAACCTGGAGTTACGATCCTTGAGACTCCACAAGGCTTGACACAGGATGCTGCAGCTGCGGCCGAAGCTCTGAAAGCTCATTTGGCCTCAATTTTTCAATCTTCTTCGGGCAACATCACGATTCCTGTAAATTCATCTCCATCCCATTCCACTTTATGTGACATCGAATTCACATCCACAGTTATATATCATAAACTAAAAAACTTACGGCCCACCAGTTCCGCTGGACCAGACGGTTTCCATCCTCGAACCCTACGCGAATGTGCCTCCTCTCTCTGTTATCCCCTAGCTAATCTTTTCGCGCAACGTTTTGCTAACGGCTGTGTCTCACTTGACTGGAAGTGTGGATCTATCTCCCCCATCTATAAAAGCGGCTCTCGATCTCTCGTGTCTAATTACCGACCGATAACATTACTCTCTGTTATATCGAAACTTATGGAATCTATTATCAGTGACTCTCTGATCCAGTTCATTGAAGGACTACACCCTCTGTCTGATTCGCAACACGGTTTCCGTCCCCGGAGATCATGTGTGACAAACCTGATGCTCGCACGTGACCACTGGACATTTGAAGTCGACAAAGGACGAGAGATTCACCTAGTATACTTAGATTTCTCGAAAGCTTTCGACAGAGTCAACCATCGAATATTGCTCCGCAAATTATGTTCTCTAGGGATTGCAGGTCAGTTGCTTCAGTGGCTTGAGAGTTATTTATCAAATCGACGCGCATGCGTCCGCGTCGATGGATGCCTCTCTTCAAGTTTCAGCATTTCCAGCAGTGTCCCTCAAGGCTCTGTACTCAGGCCAACCCTATTCCTATCCCTCATTGATGATGTCGTTCAAGCCATTCATTCCCACACGCTCATGTATGCCGACGACATGAAACTCTGCAGAGTCATCACATGTCAACACGACATCGATCAACTACAGGACGACCTTAATTCTCTCTATGTGTTGTCACTCGAAAATTGCTTTTTGTTCAATACAGAGAAATGCTGCGTCCGTTCAACGCGTGCAAACTCTAGCCCAAGCTATCACCTGGGATTACACCCAATTGAGACGACTTCTTCAGAAAGGAACTTAGGCATTATCGTGCAGTCCAACATGTCAGTCTCGGCGACATGCCTGAGAGCAGCCAATAAAGCAAACGCCATGCTTGGTTCCCTCAAACGTGTTTTTCGCAGATTTGAACATCAATGCTTGTCGCTTTTGCTTAAAACATCCATCCGTCTACATCTCAAATACGCCGTTCAAGTTTGATGCCCGTGGTTACTGAAGGACCAAAGACTTCTTGAGGCTCCCCAGCGACGCGCCACAAAACTTTTCAGAGGTCTGGCTTCGTATGCTTATCCTGAACGTCTTCGCTCCTTCAATCTTTTCTCAGTGAAATACAGAAGGCTCCGTGGTGACCTCATTCTCACCTACCAAATCCTCTCATCCTCTGATCACCCTTGTAAACACATTCTCGTCCTTAATCGTGAAACTTCACATCTTCGTGGCCATTCACTCAAACTTTCATATCAACACTCACGCTTCAACTGTCGCAGGCATTTCTTTTCCCTCCGGATATGTACTCACTGGAATAGTCTACCCCAGGAAGTCGTATCCGCAACGTCCGTAGAGGTCTCCACAACAACATACCTTGAGGCCTTGTCTGTCGGATTGCTGTTGTTCTCGGATCAGCACTGATCCACTACACCGCATCGCGTACTAGCTTCATTTTTTTAGGTACGTTGTCCTCCATGCCTTACTACTCCGTTCATTCCTTTCCCAACCACCTGTCAGTTTTACTTGTTTTCAGGTCTAACGCCACCCCAATGCTTCCGTATTCTCCTGCTACCGCCTCGCAATATAAGGAAGGCGCAATTCCAAAGCGAGTGTGACCCGCTATAAGGCCTCCCTGTCCTCAAACAGATGACACTCACCATTTTATTTCCAACACACTGTACATACCAACCTGTGGTTATTTTTAAGCTATGCTTTTACACCACAATAAACCATTGAACCATTGTTGCGGTGGCCACTTTCTTCACTGCTGTGAACTTGGCACGAGTGTTGTCTTTTGCGATCCCCGGGATCGTATGAACGGGTGTGTACTCAGAACCAGTGGAGATGGCTGCAGAAGCAGCAGTTGTAGCAAATGTCATCGGTGTTCCACTTACAGATAAGATTTCAGCAACCAACGACCCAAATGTGTGCTTCGCTTCCGGGACAGAAGGAACAGCAACCCTTTTTAACTCGGACTGTTGACGAGTACACAAAGAAGCATGGCTGTTTTCTAACCGGTGCAGTCTACTTTCAAGAGATGAGATTTTCCTAGACTGTTGGTTTAACAACGATAGCAGACAACGGACAGTTGGGTTTATCGAACATGCTGCACAGAGCCAAAGCTTAATTGCGTTTTTTTGTGTTCATTAAAAAGAGCGGACGTCAAACCCGAGCAACCAGGATGAAACCAGGAAGAGCAGATGCTACATTCTATCCCTTCAAGAACAGGGGTGGAACAACCGGCTTCACCGCAATTGACTGTAGCTTCAGACGGCTTTTGGGGTTCAGGAGCTTTTCAACGTGCATTTTGTTGTAGTGAAGAATTCCGAAGACTACTCTTAGTAACTTTTGATCTACGAGCAACCATCATCTAGAAAATTTGTTACGAATGAAAAAAAACAAATTCAGGAGAGCAAAATTTCACGTGAAGAACTGCTTGTGCTTGCTACCGGCAATCGTACGCGTGGCCATCATTTGAAAATTGCCCATCAACGAAGCAGGTTAGACTGTCGTAAACACTTTTCTGCCGTTCGTGTTGCTCAAACCTGGAATAATCTATCACGTTTGGTTGTCAATAGTCAATAGTCAATAGTTTATTGTGGAAATAAAAGCTACAAGCTTAATAGAATAACCACAGGATAGTTAACACATTGGGTCGGGAAAAATGTCCACAGTCCAGAGAGGAGAAAAGGTATTCGTATTGAGTGGGAAGTTAACGCTGTGGAGAGAGAAAAATGGTGCAGTATCACAGAGATCATAATAGCAAAATTATGATTAAAAATTGTGCAATGCGTTAAAGAAATGAATGTCAATGCGTTCTTCAAAAATAATGGGAGATGGGGCAGAAATGACAGATTGGGGCAGAGAATTCCAAGCACGAGTAATCCAAATAGCGAAGAATTGTCTCCGGCAGTCCAGTCTGCTGTGCCGATGCGCTAGCTGGAGAGGATGATCACGATTTACAGGGGGCAGTGCCAATTCTAGCATTCGCCTACATTGGTGATTTCCATCCGTCAATATCCGATACGTGAGAATCAGATCGCCTCGGAGTTGACGATAATCCGTTGGAAACAATCTCAGTGTTGTTAGACGTTCTTATTAGCCAAACCCCTCGACAAGCTTGGTAAAACTTCTCTGTGGTTGATCCAACGCGTGCTGGTCACGCTTCAACCATGGTTTCCAGACAGAAATAGCATATACTAAGTGTGTTGTGACGTACGCCTGAAAAAAAAGCGGGAAGAGACGTGAAACGATGGTTCCGAATGCCCGCTTCAAGAGCTTAACGTCTCTATTAGCTACGGTTGAAGCACTTTTACACTGAGCAGAACAGCCTAAGTCATGTTGCACGATCACTCCGAGATCCTTTTCTTGCGTAGTGACAGTGAGGATCTTGCCACCTAGAATATACTTAGGGTTGCCAGGAAAGCGAACACGTAATGCGTAACATTTTTCAATGTTGAATGGTAAGCGATTGATCGTTGACCATTCATGCAATGAGTCTAGATCGGATTGCAGTTTTGACGTATCGTCAGACGAATCTATGGAGCGCCATATCTTGATTTCATCCGCAAATAGGAGAAACGGTGATTTCATGTATCCTCCAATGTCATTGATAAACAACAAAAATAGACGCGGGCCAAGAACGGAACCCTGAGGTACTCCAAACTGGACCGGGAACGGCTCTGAAATGGTTGTTTAACTCGCACGCGAAGAGTTCTCGAACGCAGGAATGCAGCTACCCAGGAAAGCAATACAGATGGTAAACCGAATGACAGCAGCTTCTTCAGCAGTATTACATGGTCAACGCGGTCGAAGGCTTTAGAGAAATCTAAGTAAATAACATCGATTCCTTTACCTTCATCAGCAGATTTGGTCCAGTAATCCCGAGCCAAGAGTAAGTTAGAGGTACATGAGTGTCCTCTACGAAATCCATGTTGTTTTGCAGCGATGAAATTGAAGCTGTCCGAAAAAGCCATGATTTCGTCGGCAACTATTGCCTCCATCACCTTGGACAGCACTGGGAGGAGAGTGACTGGACGGTAATTGGCGGGATCACTACGATTTCCACCCTTGAAGATTGGAGTGATGATGCCTTCCTTCCAACCAGCAGGGACTTCAGAATTATCCATGAGTCGTTGAAAATACACCGCAAGCGGTTCGCTAAGTTGATCAGCAACGGCACGCAATGCTTTTGGCGTTATGCAATCGATACCCGGTGAGGAGTTGAGTCGAAGTCGCATGATTTTTTCTCGGACTCTGTGAGCAGAAAACATGGTGTAAGAGTTTAGAGGCAATGGGGACAAAAACAAAGGAAAGATTAGGGAGGGGTTTTGGAAAATGGGCATGTAATGAGAGCAGGAGAGCTTACTGTTCCACAAACTTTCAGATCATCTCCAAAATGTTAACAATTCAAATTTAATGAGTCGCGGAGGTCATTGACATATACCCTGCGAAACCCCGGAAATTGCACCTGTAGTCGGCGACTTAACTCCGTTAACCTCGACCGGTGTATAATGGTTAGTAAGTAAGTCTTAAATCCAATTTAGAACAGGTCCCTTTACACCAAGAGCACGGAGTTTGAGCAATAGACCTTTAAACCGGACATGGTCAAAAGCCTTACTGAAATAAATGAAGGCAGTGACACTTTGTGGTGTAGAGTTTTCTTGCAGCGCCACGACGTGGCCTTGTTGAGTGTGATCTAACGCCCTCCAAATGCGGATTCTTATACAGACTCTTCTTTGCTAACTGCCATCCGAATCGGACTTTCTCAACACTTCACGCATGTCCTCATAATGGGAGACTTCAACTCTCCGGGTGTATCGTCAGGCTCGCCCAGCCATCAGTTTGGACGTGACTTATCAGAATTGATTGCTACCCATCCATTGTACAGCCATGTCAACGAACCGACACGATTCTGCGGCCACCATATCCCGTCTACCCTCGATCTGATATTCACCAACGAAGAACTGATGGTCGAAAACATGATGATCGAACCACCACTGGGTCATGCTGATCATGCCGTGCTGATATTTGACTACCTCTGCTGCTCTCATTATGAATGGATACCGGACGCCACTACTAGGAGGATTACGAACTACACGCTACTGCGTGAGCTTGTTGCCGCGAACACGTGGGACTTGCTGTATACTACGCAACTCGATACTGCTTGGAGTTATTTTGTTACACGATGGCACACATTACTTGACCTATCATCGACAATGAAGGCAATACCAACAAAACGCGACCGCCCGACAATTAGAAGCCGGACCAAAAAATGATGGCACTACGGAATCTTGCATGGCATACTTTCTATCGATGCCCCACCTCAGAGAACTGGGAATTCTACAGATTATTGCGAAACCAGTGTACATCTCTCAAACGTAATGATCAATTCCTTTATCAACAACAGCTAACTTTGAGACTTCTAGACAATCCGAAGCTGCTATATAAGGAGATCAGCGCTCGGAGGAAAGTGAAAACAGGTATCTCTTCGCTCAAGACACCCTCGGGTCTATCCACGTCACCTGAAGAAGTCGCCAGCACTTTGGGCGCGCAGTACGCTCCCATCTTTCGTGCTGCCCCTAAGTCCGTAGTCATACTTGCACCAGTGTCTCCTGTGCCTTCATTGAGCTCAATCATCTTCAGCCGCGACGCCGTCTACCACAAATTGACCCAAATGCGACAGAATAGCTCCCCGGGTATAGATCACATACACCCAAAGGCTTTGAATGCAGTCGCAGCATATATCTCAAACGATCTGGCGCTATATTTCCAGCGTTCACTCGACTCAGCTGAAGTTCCACAAACTTGGAAACAAGGCTTGATCACTCCGGTCTTTAAAGGAGGCGACCGCACCTTACCAGCTAATTACCGCCCGGTGACCCTGCTGTCTGTGATCTCAAAGGTCATGGAAAGTATTATAGCTGACACCATCACACGCCACCTTGAGGAAAATCACATCCTTGCTCATGAACAGCATGGTTTTCGGCCAGGACACTCCTGCCTATCCAACCTCCTGTTAGACAGGGACGATTGGACGAAAGCCGTGGACTGCCGGGTGGCAGTTGACGTGGCATACCTGGATTTTTGAAAGCCTTTGATAGAGTTGATCACCTTATTCTCATTCCAAAGCTACGCCACTACGGAATCGATGACCCCTTGTTGACGTGGATCAGCCGATTTCTGCAAGATCGCACATCGTGTGTGCGCGTCAAAGACGCCTATTCAGACTGTTTCCCGGTAACCAGTGGGGTTCCGCAGGGATCCTTACTCGGACCCACTCTCTTCCTTATATTCATCAATGATATCAGCATGATCTTATCAAGCTCATTTTTACTCTTCGCGGATGACCTCAAGGTTTGGCGTCGTATATCTAGTTTCGAAGATCATCAAATCCTGCAACGTGACCTCGACCGCCTCTATCAGTGGTCATTAGAACACAATTTACCGTTCAACTCAGAAAAATGCCACATTCTGACCATTCGACACTCTGTTCGTTACGTTTATCACTTGGGGGACGAACTTTTGCGCCATGTGGACCAGGTAAGCGACCTCGGCGTCATCGTACAGCACGACTTGGGCTGCTCCAGCCAGTGCAACAAGGCTGCAAGAACCGCAAACCACAGTGTTGGTCTTCTGAGGCGACTTTTCAGACGCTTTGACCGACGACTCTTCCCACAGCTACTGTCCGCCTACATCCGGCCCCCGCTCGAATATGCAGTCAGTGCGTGGCATCCGTGGCTCCAACAAGACATGAACGCCCTCGAACAGCCACAACAGCGAGCAACAAAGCTCATCAACGGCCTTCAAAACATGTCCTACGAAGAACGGCTGCAGTATAGCGGCCTCTTCTCAATCCGCTACCGACTCCTCCGCGGAGATTTGCTTTTGACCTTTCGCATTCTCACAGAGAATCACCACCCTTGCAAGTCCTTGATGCCTCTATCCAATCGACGTAATCATCGTGGGCACAATCTCAAGATTGCTCATCAGAACAGCCGATTGAACAGTCGAAGGTATTTCCTACCCCTTCGCATATGCCGTGTCTGGAACGCTCTCCCGCCGGAGGTGGTATGTGCTGAGTCACTGTCTTCGTTTAAGCAACGCGTAGACAAACACCTATGGCAATCAACTTTCAAGTGACTTTTGTTTATCTTTCGCCATTCCGTTCTACCCCATTATACTACATACCACTCACATATCCATAAACAACTGACACTTTTTCCAGTCTTTTCTCCCCAGCTTGCAAGCATCAACGTTGCTCACGCCAAAGCAACCGTCCGCAAGTCCGTCATGCACTGGAGGACGTGGTGGAAATGTATCTTGGGCTGACACTTCTCCTTATAAAAAGCCACAAATGTCCAATCAAGGTGTATGCTATACGCGAACATGGCCCGCTATAAGGCCTATTTGCCTCCGTTTTTATCTCATCATGTATGCTTTTCAGCACGCTTTGTGCGACCCTCTGTACACACCACCCAGTGGTTTCTTACAAGCTATCAGCTTTTATTACCACAATAAAACTATTGACT
>JACCGJ010019045.1:0-15926 GCA_013407085.1 Atriophallophorus winterbourni | reverse complement strand
GAAATGTCGATCAAGTCAATTATCGAAACTTAAATTTGGAATCATGTGAAGTGTCACAGAGAGGCCAAGACATCAGCGCATAAATGTTAATGAAGTGATACCCGTTTGAGGGCAGAATTTAATTTGAGCTGCACGAAAACGATTGCCGTTGTCTGACGACTATGTAAATCATCCCTTATCTTCAGTGTTCATCACTGAGTTTGAATCAATACACCACTTCGCCGATCGCGGTTCAAATATTATGCAGTATTTCTGGATTTCTCCTAGTTATTCGACCGTGTCGACCACGGCATTCTTTTACTTCAACTCGCTGCCTGCGGCGTTGGGTCATCCTTATTGCCCGGGATGAAGTACTTTCTTCGCGACCGCTCCCTCTGTGTTCGTGTGCGTGACTGCTATTCTGCCCGCTTCCCTATCAAGTGCGGTCTGCCACAAGGCTCCGTTCTTGGTCCACGACTCTTCATCATTTTCATCAATGATATTGGCCAGAACATTTAATCGCCGTTCCTCCTATTTGCGGAAGATGTCAAGATCTGGCGCTCACTCAAATCGCCAAGGGATTCACACATCCTGCAAGATGACTTAGATCGTTCACACAGCTGGTCTTTAAGGAATCATCTCCCATTTAACACCTCCAAGTGTAGCGTTCTCCCCATCCGACACTCAGATTCGGTAGCTTACAGTTTGGGCTCAACAGTACTTCAGAGTGTTCGACAAGAAAAGGATCTCGGTATCATCATCCAGCACGATCTCGGTTGCACCACGCAATGCGAACGAGCCGCAGCAGTAGCCAATCGCAACACTGGCTTACTTCGCCGCGCTTTAGGCAGGTTTGACCGATTTCTCTTCCCGACACTGCTGAATGTCTACATCCGTCCACACTTGGAATACGCAGTACAGGCTTGGCAGCCTTGGCTATGCAAAGACGTGTCCTTTCTCGAAAAAGCCCAGAGACGTGCGACAAAGCTTGTCCGTGGTATGCACAACATGTCTTACGAGGAAAGGTTACGCAGTTTAGATATATTCTCCGTTACCTACCGTCTTCACCGCGGTGACATTTTACATACCCACCGGATCTTGACTGACCCCTCCCATCCATGCAACTCCCTATTCGTTCCCTCTCCAAGCACTAACCTCCGAGGACATGAGCTCAAACTGTTACATCAACAGAGCAGGCTTGAATGTCGACACAGATTTTTTATCTGTGAGAGTTTGCCGTCAGTGGAACACTCTTCCAGACACGCTTTTTGAGGCCGCTTCTCTCGGTTCATTCAAAGGTCTCCTCGATTCTCACCTCCATGGAATATCCCACTCCCAAGACACAAGTACCCCGTAAACACTATTTTTCCCAAACTCGCTAGCTCGTGGCAACGGTAAGTTCTCTTTCTGTGCCATTTGCATTTTCGTCACAACCCCGCTAACTCTTTACATTGCTCTTCCAGATCCCAGTATCGGAAGTCCGTATACACGCCGTTTCAACTGACCCTGTTCCGAAGGATGTGGTGGGTAGCTGTGTCCCGGGTTAACGCCCTACCTGTCCAAATGCCACAAAAATCCATTGATGGTGCAGGCTAAACACGAATGAGGCCCGTTATAAGGCCTTCGAAACTCAAACATTTCTCTTTGCTTTTTCGACCCACCGCTCATATTCCATCTGAACATTTTAATATCAACGACCGTAGTCTGCCACATGTGAAGATAAAGGTATAAAGAGTGTGTACTGGATTTGTCGCAACCAGGCATTAAAATGTGGAACAATCACAACGAACGAACGGCTACCAATCGTTTTTCGTTTACGGAGCATTATTACTGCATTGGAAGGAACATAGATATAAAAAATAAATAAAGCTGATTTGAAAGCACGTTAACCTTGCTTTGATATTGTGAAGTGAACCCAAAAACACAGAACGCGGTCATCTAGCAGGGTAAATCAAGTTAGCATGACATGATTACAAAACCAAAATTTGAATGAATGACAAGTATTGAAATATTTTGGCCAAAGAACGAATTAAAGCGGGTAATAAGTAATTGGTATCAAAACGTACCAAAAACATGTGCAGCAGCCAAAACAGGTTCTTCACCGGGCCGCGTTGGGTGAATAGAAAGTGTATACGTTCCGGGAACAAGATCTACAGAAAATAATATGGATTAAAAATTACATTTGTTTCTTAAATTTAGTTTGATGATAATCACGTTTTCCCTTTTCGTTTCCGTTGTATACAGATCACCAGGATCAGCAGGGGCATCTTCACCATATGCCGTTACAAAATTGGTAACATCAACCTCGTTTACAGTCCATACAATTGTGTGCTGACTAACGTCAGTTGGATGGCTTACGCGAAAAGAGACAGAGGTTGAAGCAGAAAAATTTATTGAACGTTTTTCGAACGATAATTCTCGTAACTTAATGTTATTTACATATGATGTAAGCCTTCCATTGTCAACTATTCCAACACCTGAAATTTACATTAATAAAAAACGTACTAAATTGGGCATGTGTAACACTTGGAATGTAAACAAATATTGCGAAAATGCTTAACAGGACGTAGACCGTTATTAAATGAAGCATCTCACAAAGCAGTACAGTCAATACAAACGATGCGGGTAAACCGATAACAAAAACCTTGAAGTTCAGTTCAGTTCATATATATACTTTTCATATATACTTTTCAGTTCAAGTTCAAGTTCAAGTTAAACAGGGCTGAAGGTGGCTAAAAGCCAATCATGCGCCCAGATTTCGTTCGACGGTATGCGGTTGAGCACCCGGCACTCCGATATCGAGTATTGTAGCAACCTGTAATTTCCCTTTCTATCAGTATCAGTATCAGTATCACAGGGCGATAGTCGACCAAGTCGAAACGAGTGCCCAGATCCTTTCGGAGGTGTGCTTGAAAACACCCACCACTACCAGGGTTGATTCGAAAGTAACACAGGCGTGTGTAACTGTGAATGGAAGATGGGAGATGTCTCATCACCGAAAGGTGAGAGAGTTATGCATGTTGCATGTCCAATCGAATGAAAAGACGATGGACAGCAGTTTATTTACACAAATGCAAAAAATGAAAAAAGAAACTCTTTTTTTTGTGTTTTAAAAAATTTTTCGAATATTTTTGTGTTTTTTTTATCATAAAAATGAGGGATTTAGTCTTAAGGGTAATGCTCCGGGAAGAGCTCCTGCCACCGTTCGTCCAGCCCATGTTTGAACGCAATTACTGACGTTGCCAAGATTAGTTCTGCGGGAAGTGAGTTCCACGCGTTCACTATACGGATGCTAAAGAAGTGCGTTCTGGATTCGAGCCTGGTGTGCTGTTTACTTAGCTTAAAACTGTGCCCTCGTGTACCAACCAAAGGAGAGGACCGAAAGAAGTCATCGAATTCTAAACAACTTAGTCCTTTGACAACCTTAAAGGTCTCTATAAGATCCCCCCTAAGTTGCCTCCTCCTAAGTGAGAAAAGTCCTAGTGCTAATAGACGATTTTCATAATTGGTGTGTGCTAACCCCTCGATCATGCGAGTGGCCAGATTCTGTACCTTTTTCTAGCTGCACTATGTCCTTCTGGTAATACGGCTTCCAAGCCTGGATACAGTATTCTAAATGTGGCCTTACTATTGCCTTGTAAAGGGGCAATAGCACCTCAGCTTTTCTGCAAGTGAGGGCTGAAAGTAGTCGAAAGAGTTCCCTCCTGGCCCTTTGAGCTGCAGCAGCACATTGGTCAGCCCACTTAAAGTTTGCGGAGACTACGATTCCTAGGTCCTTAGTAGACTTTACCCCACGGAACTCCGTGTGAGCTGAGGGCGTAGACACAATCATGTTGCCTGCTAGTGTAGAGAGCCAGTGACTCTTATCTAGGTTAAGGGGAAGGTCCCACTTACCCGCCCATGCTGTTACAGCTTCCACATCACTTATCAGATCGGAGTTATCCGACCTACCGACAATTTTAACGTCGTCAGCAAACATATAACAGGGTGAGCGCAGTTGGCTGGCAAGATAATCAATGAAGATGAGGAACAGCAACGGCCCCAAGACTGAGCCCTGGGGAACCCCACTCGTTACATGCGCACTTGCGGAGTAAGTATCATCTACCCTGACAGTAAAGGAACGGTCGCTAAGAAATGCTCGAATCCAGCTCAGAAGGTTCCCTGATACTCCTATGGCTGAGAGTTTGAGAAGCAAGAGCCTATGGTTGACTGAATCGAAAGCCTTACTAAAGTCGAGATAGAAGACTTCAACAGCTATACCATCATCCATCCTCTTAGTAACCTCGTTAAGAAAGCTCAACAAATTTGCAGACATGACCTACCTTTTAAGAAGCCGTGCTGTGCGCCACTCAAAAGAGAGTGTTTGGTTAGATATCCACATATTTTATCGCGGATCAATCTTTCCAAAACCTTACATAGTACACTAGTGAGGCTAACCGGGCGGTAATTATTGACCGCCGAGGAAGCTCCTCCCTTATGGATAGGTACTACAACGGCTGTTCTCCAGTCTAAAGGAAGGGTGCCCTGACTGAGGGATGAGGTGAAAAGTTCTGTGATCGGCACAGCTAACATAGGCGCTAGCAGTCTGATCATTCGTGGATGGATGCTATCGGGCCCAGCCGACTTGTTGTAAGCTAGGCTGGCCAATATATTCTCAACAATGTGTACCTCGAATGTAAGGTCAGTGCAGAGGGGGCGATCAGAGAATACGCATTGGAGTGATGGCGCAGATGCATTCGAGTTATAATCTCGGCGTTGTACGCCTTGAAAATGCGCGGAAAACAATTGAGCCCTTTCAGTGCTTGCAATGACGGCTGATCCATCGTCCCTTCTCAAGGTCCCTACACCTTTTCGTGTTGACCCTTTAGATTGAACGTAGCTGTAGTAACGTTTCGGATGAGTATGGGCCTCTTGAGCGAGTCTCATTTCGAAAGAAATCTTTGCTCCACGTATCTTGGAAACAGCTATGTTTCGCGCTTCTTTGTAACGGGCCCAAGTCCCACATGAGGGAGTAAGCTTATAACGCCTCCATTTTGCGTCGCGGTGACGTACGCTACGGGAAACTGAGGCTGACCACCATTGAGGGTTACCTTTTTTGCGAACGGGTAAGAGAGGAGCGAATCGATCCTGAAGTTGAAGGATGTTATTCTTGATCTGCCCCAACATCCCATCCACATGGTCAATGTTTTGCCATGGGAGTAGCGCTGCTGCCTGTAATAGGGAAGCAGGGTCGATCCTATGGAAGCTTCGAGACATCTTAAGTGGGGGTTTACCAAATGAAAGAAGTAACTCGCAGGCTAACACTACGTGGTCGCTCTTTCCTAGTGGAGGCAGTACGACCAAATTTTGTATACCGCTTTCAGAAGTTGAAATAACTAGTTCAAGAATAGACGGAGACTGACCCTCGCGGAATCTAGTTGGTTCGTTTACGTGTTGGTAAAGTGCATGGGAGTGTAACCAGTCCAGAAAATCGTTCGCGACTCCTGGGGCATGCGAGGTTTGGTACTCCCAGTTTATTTCAGGTAGATTAAAATCGTCGAAGATTACAACACGTGGTGATACGGCTAAAAGAGACGAGAGCTGAATTTGCAAAAGAGCATCTTATTCCAAACTAGTGCTCGGACTACGGTAGATGCAGCTTACGACTATACGCGTGCATCCATGTATGAGCAAGGCAGATATTATCTGCACATTCGTTGTAGAAAAAGAAATACTTTTCTCGAAGGGAATAGCGTTGTCAATAAGGAGCAACGCCCCTCCTGCTAACTTACCCAGGGGTCGATCGCTTCTTACGGCGCTAAACCTATCCGCGATTAAAGCTGGTATATGGTCATCCTGAGACAACCATGATTCCGTGACACCCACAATTTTGCAGTGGGTGTCGTCAACTCTACAGAGGAGTTCAGCCCATTTATTCCTAATGCTACAAGCGTTTGTATAGAACAGAAGAGCACTATCATGTGGGGCCAGACTCCCGGTGTTAGGGCTACCTAAGAGCTCTTTGTCCTCGGGCTTAATGCCCGAGGCTGCTTCGCGTTTTTTGAAGGCTGGATTTCATTAAGACATACAGCATTCGTTTTTGAGGCAGACGACAACTCTTGGCATCTAGTTCCATCTTCATGGTCTGAGTCACTACAACTCATCCACGATTCATCCTCTAAAGGACGAAGCACGACAGTGGCGCACTTCAATGTTGGAGTAAAATTCTCTTGTGTTAGCGCCATCGCCACACTGTTGTCATTTTCTAAGCTTAGACTCTGGAGCGAATTTGGTGAGCTACGAGTTACAGCTAACTTAGACTTTCTAGCTCTAATTGGGCTAGATGTTTTCAGGTGTGCCGGGGTGTCAGGTTGTACGACGCATTTTCCCTCGACGCAGTTAAGCTTCTCTGCTTTCGACAGGAAGTAGTCGCGATCCCATTGCTTTGTGAATTCGACTACAATTGGCCGCGGCGATCTGGTAGATGCGTCATTTGGGCCACCCCTCCATTTCCCGACCCTGTGAACTCGCTTCAGCGGAGTATTCGGTCGCATACCTGAAGCACGGAGTAGGTCGATAACCTTTATCCGATCGCTTTCCTTACGAGCCTCTGATTCTCGGATGAAAGGCTCAACCTGCTTTAAAATCAGGACATTTTTAGTTCGTGTTGAACTAACTTGGTTCCTGGCCTGCAGCTCAGCAACCACTTTTCCTAGATGGTGGACTTCCCGAGCTAGAGCGCGAACGTCCTTAGTCGGGCTGATGTGAACACCCCTATTTTCTTTAACTTTTTTCCACGGAGCCTTTGGGGGACAGGAAGATGGCGATGATTTCGCTTTCTGTGTTCTCAAAGGTGTGGTATGCTGGCTGAAGGTAGACGGGACCCCTGACCTAGCTACTTCGGCAAACGATTTGGGTTTCGGAGATGGACGAGGAGGAGAACGCTTACGTTCCTCGAGACGCTTACGCTCCTCAACCAAAGTTTCCACGGACTTCATGCAGTCAGCACATAGCCATGTAAGCCATCGATGGGCCGCATAAACCTTAAATTGTTCTGACGACAGTCCACAGCATTTGGGATGAGCCCAACGCAGGCACACGTCGCACTCTATACCTTTGGAAACCTTCTTGGTGCAGCTAGAGTAAAGGCAAAGACAAGAATTTTGAATCATTTTGCTAATGTAATCGATGAATCAGAAATTTAATGAATTTCGAAAAATTTAGCAGCGTGGAAACAAAATTCAAACCGGGACGCGATAAATCAAATCCAATTGTATTTTCGTTTCCCTCGATGCTTGCTTTAATCAGCAATTTGTACATACTTATCTTTGTATCATTTCCATTTATTAACTTAGAAATTATCGTTCTGTTCCGATAATCGATATTGCCATATCGATCTATCGATTTCTTCTTGTCCTAATCAAGTTCAAGTTCAAGTTCAAGTTGCACAGGGCTGAAGGTGGCTAGAAGCCAATCACGCACCCAGATTTCCTTTGACGGTATGCGGTTGAGCACTCGGCACTTCGATATCGAGCATACAGTTCGTACTTTTCACACGTTCTTGTTTCCGAATATCTGGAAAGTAAGGTATGGTTTCTCTTCACCAGCACGGTGAGAGGTCAGCTATTCAGGAAACAAAGCAATAATATGCGTGAACAAAGTGTGGTGTATAAAATCACTAGCCTAGTTGAGGTAAAGTGAAAAACAGTCATAGACTGCATGTGGGCTAATTTACTGTCAGGTTGTCCAGGCCTAGACAGATATGATAAAAATGTAAAAATACGTTTTTTTGTTTTTTTAAGTTTTTTATTAGACAATATGCGGAAATATGATAGACCATCTAACGTCTAATTCCCTTTTAAAACTCAACACATTTGGGAGGCATACTATACAATCTGGGAGCTTGTTCCAGAAGTTGACCACTCGGTTGCTGAAAAAGTGCTCACGTGCCAGCAACCTGGGCCTACTCTTAAGAAGTTTCATAGAATTTCCCCTTGTAGCTGTTTTAAGGGCAAGTTAAAGGATTTTAGTAATATTGTCACCTGTAAGACCCTTTAGAATCTTGAGGGCTTCTATTAGGTCACCTCGCAGCCGCCGTTTCTTTAGTGAGAACAAACCGAGGTCCTTGAGTCTAGCCTCATAGGTTTTACCTGTCTGACCCTCAACCATCCAAGTCGCAAGACGCTGGACCCTTTTGAGACATGCTATATCCTTTTTTGAGTACGGTGCTTAGGATTAAACGCAGTATTCCAAGTGAGGCCGCACGACTACTTTGTATATGAGAATGAAGATTGAATGTTTTCGGCAAGATAACGCTGAACGCTGAACAATTCTCTGCAAGCTTTGTTTGCAGCTTCGGCACATTGAGTAGCCCATTTAAAATTGCCTGTTATAGTAATGCCAAGATCCTTCACTTTCTGAGCAGCTGCTATTCTGTTAGTTCCTTCACCAACTTCTAGTTGGGTTGTCGCTGAATCAGTCGTCAGAAGACAGCTCTTCCCCAGGTTTAGTGGCAAGTCCCAGGTCTTTGTCCACTCGATTACTTGTTCTAAATCAGAGATAAGCGTATCTCTACTGGCGGTTCCTAGGATCTTAACATCATCAGCAAACAGGAAGCAGCGTGAACTCAAGCACGCTGCCAGGTCGTTTACAAAAATAAGAAAAAGTAATGGACCAAACACCGAGCCTTGAGGCACTCCACTGAGAATCAGTGATTCCTGCGAGCACTCCCCTGCAATTCTAACATAGTTAGTGCGATTAGTTAAGAAGCTGTCTAACAATCGATGTAGGTCACCTGTGACGCCACACATACTTAGTTTGTGCAGAAGGTACCTATGGTTCACCGAGTCAAATGCCTTTTGAAAATCAAGATAGCAGACTTCGACTACTCTCCCTTCATCGAGGCGTAATGTCATTTCGTCCAGAAAGCTTAGAAGATTGGTTAGGCAGGACCTTCCTTTCCAGAATCCGTGCTGGGCATCGGATAGTAAGGAATTGGCTACCAAATGTTTACATACATGGTGCCGAATGATTTTTTCCAAGCACTTGCAAAGAATGCTTGTCAGGCTTACTGGCCTGTAGTTGCGTACATCCGAAATGGGACCCTTTTTGTATATGGCTATTACCGCCGCTCGTTTCCAATCATCCGGTAGTATACCCTGGAGTAAGGTAGCTTCGAAAAGATTTCTGATTGCAAGGCTAACTATATTCGCGAGCGGTTGGAGAATAGCCGGATGTATACTGTCGGAGCCAGCTGACTTAGTTTTGTCCAGCTGCGACAGAACTGTGGTGACCATTTCCTAATTAACCTCCACCGAGCTGAAGGGAGGTGCTCTGCACTCGTGAGTTTCTAAACAGTTACCTGAATCACGCCGATAAACACTGCAGAAGAATGAATGCAACGCATCGGCTTTTTTCGGTGCAGTCAAAGCCGTATTGCCATCGTCCAGCACTAACGTACCTATTTCATCTCTTAATGATCGCTTGGAATGAACATAGCCATAAAAAGCTTTCAAGTTAATCTTTGCTTTTTTGGCAAGTCAGGATTCGAAGTCCCTTTTAGCTTTCCTTTGCAGCGCAACAGCTGAATTTCTGGTCTGTATGTACTGCAGTTTAGATCTGTGAGTTCCACAGAATTTGTAAGCCCTCCAGCTACGGTCACGACATCTAATAGCCTTGCGAATAGACGCGCTCCACCAGGGTGGTTTTCCTCGCGTTCTCACTGGTTGTAGAGGAGCAAAATTATCCTGTAGTTGTAAAAGGTGCCCTTTTATAATATTCCACCTGATTTCTACACTAGGTTCTAATTCGTCTGGTTCCCAATTTAGATCCATTGCTTTAGTTTGTAGTTGGACGATGTCCATTCGACCAAAGTTGCGGGACATCTTTACTTGGGGACTAGGATGCACTAAAGTCCAGTCAAGAAGAATTACAGCGTGGTCGCTCTTGCCTAGTGGCGAAAGGTATTTGATTCCATAAATATCTCTTCCATGAGACGAAAAAAACAAATCTAAAGTTGACGGAGTATGTCCTGTCCTAAAACTTGTATGTTCCCTGACATTTTAATAAAAGGCCTTGACATGAAACCAGTTTAGATATTGCGACTCAACTGATTCTGGTTAAAAAATTTCAGTAATCTAATCAATGCTCGGGAGATTGAAGTCTCCAACAATTATTAATGCGTTGCACTGCCCTTTCAGTACTTCCAATGTGTCCATCAGTTCAGTTCAGTTTGCACAGGACAGTATGCGGCTAACGAGCCAATCGAGCGTCAGAATTTCTTTCTGCGGAAAGCTGCAGAGAAGCACTCACCACTGCCAAAACGTTTTTTCTTTTTGTCTATTTGAAATCTTCGGCGATCGCGACGCGAAGAGATAATCCGGGTTGTATTTAGGAAGCACCGCGTTGAAGCCGATGCTGGAAAAAGAAAAAGCAGTTTCTCTTCACCAGCGCGGTGAGAGGTCAGCCGAAGTAGCATCGTATATAATGAATAAAAAACAGAGAACTGAAGCCCTTACTTTGTTAACGGTATAGCGCTAAAAGATGAACTACGTAAGCTTGGTTAGCAATTAAGGAGAGAATTCAGGAAACCACTTACCCCAGTTGCGGTCCAAATCCTGCCTAAAACTCGAGGCGGTACTGCAGGGTATAAGTTATTCTGGTAGAATGTCTTAGATGTTTACAACCCCAAGGCTGAAAATTGTTTCCTGGAGTCTAGCCGACATGGTTTCTTGGCATTTTCAAGTGAATGGCCCCGAGTGCCTAGCTCGAGAGCTTAAGGTATAGAAGTCGTTCATTGGCACGCCACTCAAACCCTTCAAGATCTCGAAGGTATCTATTAAGTCACCTCTTAAACGAAGGCGCCTAAGGAAGAGAAATATCGAGAGACATTAGACGCGCAGCGTACGGTTTCCCTCGCTGACCCTCAACCATGCGAGTTGCGAGGCGTTGTACGCGTCTCCTGCTCGATAGCACTGATTTCAGCCGAAAAAGTACCTTGCGTGCACGCTGAGCCGCAACGGCACATTGGTCCTCCCATTTGAAGTCAGCCCTAACCAGTACTCCCAAATCCTTAACACACTGTGCGGCGTTAACACTGAGAGAATTCCCCGCCACCTATACTGAAATCTTATCAACCAGTGCTGACAAGAGTTGGCTCTTATTTAGGTTCAGTGGGAGATCCCAGTGGTATGACCAATTTATGACCCGCTCAAGGTCGTGCATCAAGGTATCTTCATCCGTTGATCCGATGAATTTCACATTATCCGCGAGAATGAAGCATGGGCACTTCAAAGCAGACGATAAGTCATCGATGAAAATCAGGATTAGAATAGGACCGAGTGCCGACCATTGGGGTACATCACTGATTACGTCAGTTTGATTCCACAGCGTAGATCCTAGCCTAACCCGGAATGTCCTACCCGTAAGGGAGGCCTTTATTCAAGCAATAAGACTACCCCGTATGCGTTTGCTGCTAGCTTAATCTCTAGAAGGCGGTGATTTACGGAATCGAAAGACTTGCTGAAATCTAGGTAGAGAGCTTCGACAGGCTTCCCTTCATTCTTCCTACCAGTGGCAGTATTGAGAAAACTAAGAAGGTAAGTCAGGCAGGATCTACCTCTAAGAAATCCATGCTAAGTTACACTCAACCGAGAATGTCGACAAAGATACTGACAGATTTTTTCATGCAGCAGTTTTTCAAATACTTTTGAGACGATGCTAGTCAGGCTGACAAGTCTATGGTTACCAAGATTTGACCTGCAACTACCCTTGTATATTGGCACGACTATGGCTTCCCTTCATTTACTAGGAACAACTCCTAGTTGCAAGCATGAATTAAAGAGCTGGAAAAACGGTTCGGTAAGCACTGAGGCGAGATTTGTAAGCATAATTGAGTAGATGCCATCTGGTCCCTCAGATTTGTTGACCCGAACATGGATAATTGCGTCAACCACCTCAGTCTCATTAAAGGACAACTCATCTAATACATGGACCCTAGGTGTCAGGTACAGCAGACCTGACGGTGCGTTTGAAGAATTATACCGTCGTTGAACGCTACTGAAAAACCCTGAGAAGGCAGTCGCCTTAGACAGGTTGGTATCAGCTACTTTTCGTCTTCCAGTTTCAAATCTCCGGGGCTTTCCCTAGTTTTTCCTTTTGACTGTGTGTAGCTCTAAAACCTTTCGGGTTGGATTTAGCATCCCTAGCTAAAGATAACTTGAAATTCTGTATGAGCACATGCTGTAATCTAACACAGGCATTCCGAGCGGTTTTGTAGCGGGCCCAAAAACTAGAAGTAAGGGATAGCTTATATTGCCGCCATAGGCGATCCCGTTTATTGGTGGACCTACGGACTCGAGGATACTACCAGGGTGGCCTTTGATGCCTTCTCACACACCGCAGCGTGCTTGTCTTGTAACTCATATAGATACTTACAAATTCTATCTCAGTTTTCAATTACATTCTTAATCGATAGATAACCGGAGGGAAGATTCTGAAGAGTAAACCCCAGTCTACAAGCCTATACTTGCGTCTAGGACGAGAGAAAGGTTTGCGAAAACGCCTTGGAATTCCAAGAATAAAACATTTATTTATTTATTTATTTATCTTTTTAATATCGCTTTGAAGCTTATCATTACGTGATCACTTTTGCGGAGCGGCGGTAGGTCCTTTAAATGCCTAATGGCTACTAGCTGGGACGACAATACCAAGTCAAGAGTGGATGAAGTGCATCCATGGCGATCAATGACATACTGGTGCAGCGCATGATTATGGAGCCATTCGAGAAAGGTGTCAGATTGCTGGGTGACTACACCAGTGGGGACAGGTCAATCTATGTCTGGGAGGTTGAAATCCACAAGATAAGTACGCTGTGAGCTGAGTGAAACAAACCGTCGAGTGTCTCAATAAGCTGTCGAAACTCCTGTTAGGATGCACTGAGTGTGACGTAGACACAAGAAATTGCGAGCGATGACTTGTAGCAAGTCAGGATACTCGTAAAAACTTGGACGTTTTCAATGGCTAGAGATATCTCTGTACCCATGCTGTGCAAACCATACTCCAAGAGAAGTGCAACGCCACCGCCTATCCGATCGTCCGGCCTATCGCATCTTATGACGAGATACTGTTCGCTTATGTTTACCGACACCTCATCAATCGCAGACAGCCAGGTCTCAGAAAGAGCAATAACCTTTGGGTGCAACTGAGCCACGCAAAGAGAACGTTTAGTCTACTTATTCCTTATGCTGCATGCATTTGCGTACAATACTTAGGCAGTGGTTATTCGTGCTTCGAAAACTAATCCTGTTTGGCCCTCGGTCAAAGCACTCAAGGGCGCTGCACGTTTTTTGGCGTGCTACTTAGAGAAGAAGCATCAGTTTCGGCTGTTTCTTGAGTTAAGGTAACGGACCGTTGCCTGACTATTGAGACCGCATCCATAGAAGAGAAGCAACTAATGGAGTCACCTGCTCGGGTGCCATCGTTAATTGCGCTAGGACAATCAACGTCATCTGAGTTCAAATTCAAGTTCAATTTCAAGTTGCACAAGGCTGAAGGTGGCTAAAAGCCAATCACGCATCCAGATTTCCTACGACGGTATGCGGTTGAGCACCCAGCACTTCGATATTGAGTATACAGTTCGTAAGTTTCACACGTTCTCTTTTCTGGATATTTGGAATGTATTTCAGTTCATTTCACTTCATTTTCCACAGGATGCGTTATTTCTAGATCCAGTTTCATATCCACGTTTTACTTGGGACAAAATACTGTAGCAAAATAATTTATTAGAACATCCGTGGTGTCTGATCCATAGGTGGTCATTTCAGAGTGCGTCCTTTTTCCTTTTTTAACCATGGGGACCATGCTTGAACAGCGTACTCCATTGTTGGTCTGATATAGTTGTTAATTATCCGTGGGAGTATCTGATTTGTGAAACTACCGAAGATACTTCTGATCAATGCTAAGCTTTGGCAGGACTTTTGGTGTACAACGGAACACTGCCGTGAAGACTGGTAATCCACACACACAAGTCTTTCTCTTTCGCAACCCATGAAGGTTGCTGAGATACCAAAGAGTATGTGAAATCGAAGGATTTTCCGAAGTTGAGCATTTTTACTTTTTGGATGTTGAATGGTAGGCAGTTTCGCAAGGAAAATGTGTGAAGTGCTCCGATATCTTTTTGGATAAGTTGGCAATCTTCTATGGTGCGTAAGCTAGTCCAGACTTTTATGTCATCCGCAGATAAAATGATTTTGTTGCGTACGATTTCATGTATATCGTTCGCGTACACGAGGAAGAGTATTGGGACCAAGACTGAACCATGAGGTACGCCACTTTTAACTTCTACTAGGCTGGACAATGCTCCACCAACTCTAACCCCGATAATTTTACCAGTCAAGTAATCCTGTATTCAGGCCAATAATTTGCCACCCACCCCGAACTGCTCCAATTTTTGTAGCAAAAGCTTTAGACATTTCCAAGTAACAAGCATGGATAGGGTATCCATCGTCTACGGCTCGAGTCCAATTATCGAGAGTTATGAGAAGGTTGGTGAGACAGGGGTGTCTTCTCCTCAATCCCTGCTGTGCGATGGAAAGAAGCTCATTTTGTTCCAAATGTTTTATAAGTTCGTCAGCGACAAATCGTTCGAGAACTTTAAAGACCACTGGCGACAACGTGACTGGTCTGTAGTTAGACACATCGGATCGGTTCCCTCCTTCGTATATCGGAGTGATTAATCCACTTTTCCAGCCAGTAGCAAATAAAAGATGTTATTTCTTCAGCATCCTGGATATTTTTTGTATTTAACCAGAGTAGCATTACCAGGACACTCTCGATTTTAACAGCGGTTTCGTGTATCGTGTTAATCTGTTATCTGAATGCAGGCATATAGTAACATTCGCGCTCGTTAAGGTAGAACACTTTAGAGTAAAATTGAGCGGGTTCGTTAGCGGCTTCGAGAGCAGTGGATGCAGTTCCAGTCGTAGTACGTAAAGCGGAAACCCCTGGTTTTACCCTGGCCTTTCTGTTGACGATCTGGAATAGGAGCTTCAGGTTTCGTTGAATTGTATCCATCATATTGATTTGATACACTTTTTTATCCTCCTGGACAAATTTGGTAACTTTGTTTCTCAACAAACTGTAAAATTCCCAGGATTCAGGTGTTGCATGCAATATGTGGCTTCTCCACGCACAGTACTCAACTTTATCCATTTCCGTGTTCGACTCCGGATCACGAACTTGAATCACTTTTTCAGTTTTTCGAAACATATTTAGAGTGAAGTTCTATTTTTTTGGTTGATTTTCTTAAGAATCGATGACCAGCATTGTTGGACATCAGTGTTAATCGGTGCCCAGTCGGTGATCTATTGAAGAGCCATTGATAATGCATACAATTTCAAGTATATAGTTCCTCTTCACCAGAAATTTGTATTGGCTCCATGACTGAGCTTTTGGTACGCCACTTGTAACTTCTACTAGGCTGTATGGTGCCCAATCGAATCTAATCCTGATGACTCTGCTAGTCAAGTAATCCTGTATCCAAGCTAATAATCTGCCACCCATCCCAAGCTGCTCCAATTTTTGGAATCAGTATGCTGTGGTTTACACGGTCAAAATCTTTAGACATATCCGAGTAAGAAGCACAGATAGTGTATTCATTATGCACGACTCGAGTCCAGCTAGCAAGATTCATGAGTAAATTTGTTGAGGCAGGAGTGTCTTGTCCTAAATCCGTGCGGTGCGATGAAAAGAAGCTCATTTTGCCCCAAATGACACTGGCATCAATGTGACTGATCTGTAGTTAAACACATTATTAGTTCCCTTCTTTGTATATCGGAGTGATTAATTTACTTGTCCCGTCAGTAGAAACCTTGCTACAGCTCAGTGACAGGTTAAAAAAATCAGAGAGTGGTGAGATTAGAGCATGGGAGCATTGTTTCAGAAGGAACGGTGTTATTTCATTAGCACCC
>JACCGJ010019044.1:0-46949 GCA_013407085.1 Atriophallophorus winterbourni | reverse complement strand
CATTGACGAATTCCAGCACCTAGTGAGCAGTTCCTTTTCGTGGGTAATTTGCAATGTAACTTTTCATTTTGTGGCGTTCATTCTAATTGTCATTGTTACATTAGTGAACACAATGTCTGTGGATTTACTTGGAATTTTCTGAATCAGTAAACTTAATTTATTGGAATTTCTAATTTTATATAGCCTTTCATGCTCCGATCGATCACTTCACATTTGATAAACACATCCTCAAGTACTTTCTCACACACTCGGGCGGTTAAATAAGATAAAAGCAGTTTTATATATTCACTCAGGATGTCGATCAGTTTTTCCACCATAAGTTCTAGTCCCACATGTTTTGATTGAAACAGTCAGCGCGGATTTGGATCGAATAGAAAGCATTGGGTTGATAAGCCCTGTATCTTACACTACGGGGGCAGCCTCTATAATTAATGTCGGGAAACCAGAAGTGCGAATGTGTCCTCACTTTACAACAGGACTCAATGAGGAACTAGAAACTCATCAGTACCGACTAGCAATTTCAGAAGACTTATTCGCGAAACAAAATGTTTGAAAATTTTTTCTAAGATAGATTTTGCTAATGCATACTTACTAGTCGAGGTTCATGATGAACGTAAAGAACTTTTGACTTTTTACACTCATGAGGGTCTGTATCGCTATAATTGACTGCCATTTAAAGTAAAATGTTCCCAAGCCATATTCCAGCAATTGATGCGCACAGTGTTGGCAGGTGTTGATTTTGCGATGGCCAATCTGGATGACATGATTATTGTCAACCGTACAAAACAAGAAAATTCAAATCATTTGCAGGTTGTATTTCACCGCTTAACTGAATATGGATTTCATGTAAAGTGTGAAAATTGTCCATTCGGTATCCCTCAGATTACATATTTTGGAACGGTCATGGACAGTATGGGCATGAAGCCAGATTCGTAGAAGATTGCTTTTATAAAAATGACGGCACAATCAAATAAAGTAACCTTACATTCCTTCCATCGTTTGGTTAATTACTATCACAACTTTCTACCCAAGGAGTATAATCTACGAGCACCACCTGATAACCCATCCATACAAACTGCTAACTGAGAGTGGTTGAACGAATGTCAACGGTCATCTGAACGAATAAAGGAAGTCATAAAACCTGATCTTCTGCTGACGCATTATGATCCTAGACTACTTACGATAGTGGCAGCCGGCGTGTCGGAATACGGAACTGGAGTAGTTCAATAACACATAATGCCTGACGGTACGCAAAAAGCTGTGCGATATGCATCCCGCTCAAGAACCACACCAGAAAGAACTATAGCGAAATAGAAAAAGAAGGGCTAGCAATATTTTTTTGAAGATCGAAAATTTCACACAATGCTTCACGGCCGGAAGTTCACCCTATGTACCAACCATAAACCACTTTTTTCATTCTTCGGAGTTAAAAGGGTGGTCTTATTTCACGCAGCTAATCGATTACAACGTTTTGAAGAAAAACTTCAATGCGTGCGGTCGCATTATTTTGAGCTCCTGATAATCAGGATATACTGTTCTTACACTTACACGTACGTGGACATATTATACCTTGTTGGACTCCTCTCGAAGTCAGCTTTCTGGATATACCACCCTCGTAGCGGTATTCGATAATACGAGCAAATTCGGATTTATCGTGATTTTCCCATATTGGATCTACGCGTGCAACTCTGTTAATACGCTTCAAGTCCTCAAAGGGATTAACGTCATCGAAAAGATCTTATTCTTCGCCGTCGACTGGTTATATATTCAACGTCGTGAGAGCAACTACCGAAGCGCATCTCTGGAATCAATTCTGACTTTGTTCTTATTATTGAGCAACGCTTTTTGTCGCGCTCACCATATTCATCATCGATCGCTCGACGGAACCACTGCCTGTGCACACACAACTGAACAGTACTGCACACAACCTTGACCGGATGACCCCGAAAAGTATACAAAGCGCACCGGGATGCATGTGCACGGTTTGCCGACGAAGTTCGGTGTGGTGGTTCCGGCTAAGTTGAAATTACAATATGTATGTAAAAAGTAAAAAGGTAACCACTCACAATAATTCTTCGATTGAATTGGAAACGATTCTCCCCAGCTTGGCAATTGACTATTCGGGTCCAAACGTCAAAGTATTATCACCGCGGTAAATCCAAGAATTAGGTGCGGCTGAAATATGGAGCAGTCCTTTTATAGCAGGCAAGCAATCTTTCCACAATCCACAGTCAGAACTCCAAGCACGCAGTACGGGTATCAAAGGAGATGAGAAGGGCAACTCCGAGCAAACGAAAATTTATATTCGTAAAATCCGGGTACAATTCAAAAAGTGTACATTGATTGATACAAACAAAAATGTTTACAGAAAAACGCCATAGTACTCCCCCCCTAGAGCGTCGGGCCTAAAGAAGACGCTCGAAGAAATCGTTAGGCTGTGAAGTCATCAAACTTTGATGGAAAATGGACTCTACGACCAGATCGGGTTTGCCTGTTATGGTCAGTTTGTTTGATACACGGGGTAAAGGGGGTTTCGTTGGGGGTTCGGGAGTACCGGTGAGGGGTGGGGGGACAAAATCTTGAGGAGCAACGTTCGGGATATTTTCTTTCGCCTCTGATGCCGGTTCGACGTAGGCTACTTTCAAACGATCGACGCTGACGGTCTCGTGTGTTCCGTTGCGGTCAATAACGAAGTATTTTGGATACCTGTTGATTACCTTGTATGGCCCTATGTATGGCGGCTGTAGCGGTCGACGTACATGATCTACCCGCACAAACACGAAGTCGCAAGTATTCAAGTCGGGTGGAATGTAGCAGGGTTGCTCATGCTGTCGAGTTGAAGTAGCCCGTAAGTTTTTCATGAAGCTGCGAAGGCGGCTGACATATTGTGGCACAGTAAGGTCCAATGATGAGTCGGAAGATGTCAGGAATTCGCCTGGAAGGGTAAGTGTACTACCATACACCATTTCAGCAGCTGAACACCCTAGGTCTTCTTTCACTGTGGTACGTATACCAAGAAGTACTAGGGGTAGTGTCTCGGACCAACGTTCAGTATTCCCATGACACATGAGTGCGGCTTTTAGTTGGCGGTGAAATCTTTCGACTAAGCCGTTCGAAGAAGGGTGGTAGACTGTAGTCTGAATGTGTTTCGTACCGAGCATGTTGTTCAGTTCCTTGAAAAGCGTTGATTGGAATTGGGAACCTCGGTCAGTAGTGATGGTGTTTGGTACGCCAAAATTACTTATCCAGTGCTGAACAAAAGCTTTAGCAACAGTTTCTGCACTGATATCAGGGATTGCTACTGCCATTGGCCAACGCGTAAAACGATCAATGCAGGTAAGTATGTAGCAACATCCGTTAGAGACTGCTAGTGGGCCCACGAGATCCAAATGCACGTGTTGGAAACGTTCAGTAACTGGTGGGAACGTACCAGGGTAGCTGACAGTGTGTCGCTGAACCTTGCTCTGTTGACATTGCAAGCAACTTTTTGTCCAAAGTTGTATGTCTTTATGCATGTCAGACCAGAGGTAGCGGGAACTGATTAATTTTCGTGTCGCTCTTACTCCCGGATGTGAAAAACCCTGCAAGTGGTCAAAAACTCTACGTCTCATGTCTGATGGGACGATCGGACGCGGTTTTCCTGTTGCCATGTCACAAACCAGGTAATGTGGAGAATCGGGTATCGGCACTCGGCGGATTTTTCCCATCTCTGAAGTTTCATAGCGACTTAGTACCGGATCAGATTGCTGCGAACGTGCTAGTTGTTCCAAATCGATTCAAGGCAGGTCGATGGCACTCATGTGAATCCGAGAAAACGTATCCGCCACTGTGTTTGACGAGCCGGATAGGTAACGAATGTCGCTCGTGAATTGGGAGATGTAGTCTAATTGACGGATCTCTCGCGGTGAATAACGATCGGAAGTTGTGGCGAGTGCAAACGTTAGCGGTTTGTGGTCGGTGTAGACCGTAAAACTGCGACCTTCGAGTAAATGCCGGAAATGTCGAATGGAATAATAAACAGCGAGGAGCTCGCGACCAAAGGTACTATATCGTGTCTGCGCTGGCTGTAGTCGGCGTGAGAAGAAGGCTAGGGGTCTAATCGTGTTATCGACCTCTTGTTGGAGTACTGCACCGCTTCGTTTGATGCGTCGGTAACAAGCGATAAGTTAGCATCTGTCTCAGCTGATATATAAGTCAGAGTTGTCGCCTGCTCAAGGGCGGATTTAAGCGCGTCAAAAGCTTCGATCGCTTGTGGATTCATTGAAAAATCTCTTTCTTTGCAGCGAAGTAAATCTGTAAGCGGTTGAGCTAACTTCGCGCAATGAGGAATGAATCGTCTATAGTAGTTAACTAGGCCCAAAAATCGGCGCAGCTGGCGGATTGAACTCGGGCATGGGTAATCGCGGATGGCAGAGACTTTCTGTTCAACGGGTTTAATTCCGGTGGAATCGATGCGGTGACCGAGAAAGTCTAGTGTTTCCACATGGAAGATGCATTTATCTGGATTCACGACAATCCCGTACTGAGATAGGCGCTGAAAAACCTCTCGAAGATGCTCAACATGTTCTTTCGATGTGTTGCTAGCAATTAGCACGTCATCAATATAAACGTATACGAAGGGCAATCCCTTAAATACTTGATCCATAAAACGCTGGAAAGTTTGTGCGGCATTTCGGAGGCCAAATGGCATTCGTACGAATTCATATAAGCCAAATGGTGTCGTGACAGCCGTTTTAGGAATATCTTCCTTCGCAACGGGGATTTGGTGATAGGCGCGTACTAGGTCAAGCTTCGAGAACACGGTTTTTCCGTTTAGGGACGCCGTAAAATCGTGGATGTGTGGAATGGGATAACGGTCTGGTACCGTAATGCGATTAAGTGCCCTGTAATCTCCGCATGGGCGCCACGTATCTGCGGTACTTTTTTCAACCATATGTAGTGGAGAAGCCCATGGTGAGGTCGACGGGCGGATGATTCCTAGCTCCAACATATGTTCAAACTCTTGTTTGGCGATCGCTAGTTTGTTTGGAGCTAGTCTACGTGGTTTGGCAAAAACTGGAGGGCCACGTGTGACAATGTGGTGTTCGACCTGGTGTTTGACCACATTTGTGAATGACTGTGGTTTGAAGATCTCCGGAAACTGGACTATGAGTTCCTTACAAGTCTGGGTGACGAGTGGAGTTAAAACTCGAATAGACTGTATGGGTGCGTAATGGTATTTGCCTATTGAATTTAACTTCGTGGTGTTAT
The DNA here is from genome assembly GCA_013407085.1 of Atriophallophorus winterbourni. NCBI lineage: Eukaryota > Metazoa > Platyhelminthes > Trematoda > Plagiorchiida > Microphallidae > Atriophallophorus > Atriophallophorus winterbourni. Next base: position 41,699 of record JACCGJ010019044.1, on the reverse strand, counting down.
CAATAAGCCTTCGTTGGCTTATGTCCACCGCGAGGTTGAAATTAGACAAAAAATCTGCACCCAAAATCGGAGTTTTCACATCTGCAATGGTGAACACCCAGTGGAACGATCTTCGTAAGCCCAGGTCTACCGCGAGGGACCGATGACCATAAGTGGCTATCCGAGTACCGTTGGCCGCCTGAAGGGTCAATCCCGACGGACACTTGCGTTCGGTTTCGTTAGGTGGGATGACACTGAGTTCCGCACCGGTGTCTACCAGAAAACGCAATTTCGTTGTGTTGTCAGAGATATAAAGGAGACGGCTAACTTTGTTGCCAGGCAGTGCAGCCGTTCCTACTGCCTGGCATAATCGTTTTCCCTGCTCGTTAGATTTGGGAACAAAACTGCAGGGTCTGGTGCATTTGTAGGCGCGTTCACCGAATCTGCGGTGGTAATAGCAAAGACCTGGCCCTTTACTCCGACTTCGTGAATATCGTCCATTTGGACTGTGTCTCCTTGATGACCGAGATCGATCATTTCGTGAAGTATGTATGTGCATGCAAAGTTCGTCAAGTCGCGAGTTCAACTCGGAGATCTCTGATTCTAAAGTTGAAGGAGTTGATTTATGGGGCGATTGTACTACTGCAATGGTTGGCTTATGATGTTCATACACTCGATCGGCGATGGCAGCAAGCTTATCTAACTTGTAATCTTCGACCACCGAAAGTGCTTTTCGAACATCGTTGGGTAGTCTTTGCAGCCACAATTCTTTTAAAATCGGTTCGCCAACTGGTGTTGTACCCTGTAACTCGATCATTCGGCGAAGGAGTTGCGACGGTGTATTGTCACCTAGTTCGATACCCGAGAGTAATTTGCGTAAGTTTTTCGCATCAGATGCTGCTATACGCGATATCAAAGCTGATTTCAGTACATCATACGGTTTATCAGCAGGTCTGTTGTATATGATATCAGCAACTTCAGATGCGGCTGCGTGTGGTAAACTTCCTATGACGTAACAGTACATTGCTTTTTGGCTCGTAATGCGTCGAGTTTCGAAAATAGCTTCTACTTGAGCGAACCATAATCTAGGGTTAGCTACGCCAAACTCAGGAAGTGATAAATGACCAATATCTGCTGGGATAGGTGCTGCCTGTGGAATACTGTCCATATTGATGAAAAAAAATGTAAAAATATGCTACAAAATCAAAATAGTGGGGAGTATGCTATAGCGAAAATAATCGGGCTCACCAAATTGTGGTGGTTCAGGCTACGTGAAATTACAATATGTATGTAAAAAGTAAAAAGGTAACCACTCACAATAATTCTTCGATTGAATTGGAAACGATTCTCCCCAGCTTGGCAATTGACTATTCGGGTCCAAACGTCAAAGTATTATCACCGCGGTAAATCCAAGAATTAGGTGCGGCTGAAATATGGAGCAGTCCTTTTATAGCAGGCAAGCAATCTTTCCACAATCCACAGTCAGAACTCCAAGCACGCAGTACGGGTATCAAAGGAGATGAGAAGGGCAACTCCGAGCAAACGAAAATTTATATTCGTAAAATCCGGGTACAATTCAAAAAGTGTACATTGATTGATACAAACAAAAATGTTTACAGAAAAACGCCATATCGGTAAGTCCTAAGGCGAGGTCTATCTCGTTTTACGCCTGTTTGTTGAAAGTGCATGCGAAATGTGACAAATCGCTGACTTCGGATTTAGTATCGATTATTAATGGAGATGACTATCCTGGTGTCTGTTATGTTTGTCTGCTTTGCAAGGCCAAATCAACACCGTCAGCCTCGGCGGCGAAAACCCCTGAATATGATATTGAGACCCGTCTAAATGGAATGGAATCCAGTTTAAAAAAACTGAATGAACTGATAATAAAAGTCATAAAGGCACCGTCGTTACCCGACTTAGAGGTTACTGCCGAAGAGCCGGTAGATAATACATCATACTCGAGCAGGCCAACATTTGCCCAGATAACCGCGCAGATGGCGACTAAAACGGGGAAGCGTTCGTTGGGATCAGTGACTCCTCGACTTAACGGAACCGAGAAAGGACTCAAAAAATCCACTACTAAAATGACTGAGTCAAATTATAAAATAAAGTCCGCGGGTGTAAACCTAAGCGTTATATGTACAAACGTGACCGAGTCGCAGGAAACGCTGTTTGAAGCTAAGCAAAAACATGACTTAGCTGAGTGGTTTAAAGTCTGCAGTCAGAAGAGATTGGCCGCGGTTACACCCTCATCAATAGTTCGATTAAATCGCCACCTGAATTCTCCTCATACGGATGATCCTCGCCTTTTAAGAATAACGCTGCAATCTGCGGAGGACGTGGAAAACGTACTCTTAAATGCTTACATTCTTGTAGGTGTTCCAGAGACTAAATGTCGTATCCATGCAGACCTACCATTGTGGGAGCGAAAGTCCTCGCAGAAATCTCGTGAAGAACGTCATCCAAGAAGTATTGTAATTCTTGGCGTTCCAGAAGATGCTGCTGACGTACCTTCTCAAGAAAAGTCTGAGCACGACCACAAACAGTGGAAATATCTAGCCGAAACAATTGGTATTAAAAATACCGTACTTGTGAATGCTTTTAGGATACCGCGATCTGCCAACTATAAAGGGCAAGGTCCTAGCCCTTTAAAGCTAACCTTCTTCACAACCGAAATGACTGACACTATCAAAAGTGAATGGAAAGCTAATAGAAAAAACCTACCCCCAAACGTAAAGTTAAGCTTGCCCAGGATCAAAACCGAAATTCAGCAAACGGATAGTACTGATCAACCTACGCCAAGTGTCACAGTTCAATTGGAACCTCATGCGCCACTTCAAAAAAACGTGAGCATTCCGACTCTGACAGAGTCGGACCCCCAATAACCTCTCGTGATACGAACACTACAAACTTTATTGATTGTTTATATACAAACGCACAAAGTCTCTCTAGCAAACTGCTAAACCAAACAGCTTACACCCCGTCATTACTCATAAAAAACACAATTAAGTGCATCTATACGAACGCAAACAGCCTGATCAATAAGCTGCACGAACTCTCCGAGATTTGTGATGAAACGAACCCAGACATAGTTGCCATAACAGAAACGTGGTTCACTACCTCGTTTTCTGATCTAGAACTCTCTTTACCAAGCATGACTTTATTTCGACGTGACCGTTTGAGTGATGGTGGAGGAGCAGCACTCTACTGCAAACAATCATTTATTTGCAGAGTTATGAATGACCAAAATCTGGATATACCCGACACGCTTTGGTGTTCTATAACTCTTACTTCTGGTGACCAGTGCGTTATTGGAGTGATTTACCGTTCTCCAACCGCGAACCTCGACCTGAACAATAAACTGATTACTGCTTTGCAATATGTAACAACGCGATATAACACTCAAATTTTGATAATGGGAGACTTCAACCTTCCTCAGCTATATAACCGTGATGATCATCCACCAGAGACATTTGAACACGAACTTCGAGCAGTCTTGGATTACACACCCCTCTATAACCACGTTAAAGGATTTACTCGTATGAGGGGAGCTGACAGGCCGTCTACCTTGGACTTGATACTTACATCTGATCCTACCGCTGTAGAAACTATCATCTATAAACCGCCGATCGGACGGAGCGACCACGTTGTCCTAGAATTCTACTACGTTTGTAGTGCTAGGCGCAAATTTGACGGAATGAAATGCTTCAGAAAGGTAAACTACCGTACCCTTTGTGCAGAGCTTCAAAGCATTAGTCTCATACAGTTGGATTATTCCGATTCAGACAGTCATTGGCGCTCTCTCCTACAACACCTGAAACTTATATTAGAGAAACATTCAAACCTCGTCCCGAAGAAAAATCCTCGACGTAACAAATTTAAGCTACGTAGCAGGACCAAAAAGTGGATGAAACAAAGGGCAGTAGCGTGGGAGTTTCACAAGGCTACCAACACAGCTGATTCTTGGGCACAATTTACACGACTGAGAAACAAAGTTATCAGCTTAATTCGAGATGATAAACAAGAGTTCCAATCGCAATTGATTACTCAGATGCACCAGAATCCGAAGCTCTTGTATAGACTTGTAAACGATAGAACAAATATTAAACCAGGAGTCTTTGCCCTGAAAACTTCGTCCGGCTTCACAGAATCCGTTGAACAAACCGCTGATTTGTTAGCAGATTTTTATGCTGGAGTATTTGCACCGAAATCCGCAGAGCACGAACAGGAACCAAGCATTCGATATGATCATCCCACTCTGAGTGAAATAATAATTACTCCGATGGTGGTTGCGCAGCACTTAAGAAAGTTAAACGCAAAGAAATCTCCGGGACCAGACGAAATTTCACCGAAGCTCCTCAAAAGCTGTCATGCGCAGCTCTCGGGACCTTTATCTCGTCTGTTTAGCGAATTGCTTCAAGTCGGAATGGTACCAATTGATTGGAAGCTGGGAATAATTACACCAATTTACAAAAGTGGATGCCGTTCTGAAGTAAAAATTACAGGCCTGTGACATTGCTGTCTTCGGTTTCGAAGGTTTTGAGCGCATAATCACTGCAGAAGTAGTGCGCCACCTGGAATCGAACGGACTCTTGACAATTGCCCAGCACGGATTTCGCAGAAACCGCTCTTGTCTAACTAATTTGCTGACATGTTTGGACGACTGGACTAGTGTAGTGGACGCGGAGGCAGTATTCATGCATGCTACTTAGACATTTCTAAAGCTTTTGACAGAGTTCATCACAACTTACTGCTGAACAAGCTAAAGAAACACAGTATTGCTGGAGGACTGTATGACTTGCTGTGAGACTATCTCAGCAAAAGACATATACGGGTTCTAGTTGACGGTATACTATCGAAGGAAATCGACGTCACTAGCGGTGTTCCACAGGGATCCGTGCTCGGACCGATACTGTTTCTGATCTATATGAATGACCTGCCAACACCACGCGGCAGTAAGATGGTTCTGTTCGCAGATGACATAAAAATATGGAAAAAAATCAGCACTGCCGAGGATTGCAGTGTGCTTCAAAGTGACTTGGATGCTGTGCAAATGTGGTTATCTGAAAATAACCTACCGCTAAACATGCAGAAGTCTCAAATCATGCACATTGGTCGTGTGCTAAGCTTTTCTCATTCATACAAGCTTGGCAACATTATCCTGGAGTACACCAAACAAGAAAAAGACCTGGGTGTCTGGATTTGCGGTAGCCTGAAAAATGGTCTACAATGCGAAGCCGTTTACAAACGCGCGTCTCGGATGCTCGGTGTGTTAAGGCGGATATTCGGACGTTTTTCCCAGAGATGTTTTTCTCTGATGATGAACACGTACATACACCCGCTTACTGATTACGCTTCACAAGCCTGGACTCCATGGCTTCAAAAAGACATTTCACTATTGGATCGCATACACCACAGAGCCTCAAAGTTGGTCATTGGGCTCGAAAACCTACCATTCGCTGACCGGCTAAGTAAACTGAAGCTGACGACGTTTGCACAAAGGAGACTGCGAGCCGACCTCCTCCTCACATTCAAAATCCTTAACAGTGTTTCCCACCCTTTGGATATACTATTTCACCGACGAACATCCAGCAACAACCGCGGTCACAACTGCAAGTTGGAAATACCCCACTCCAATCAGAACTGCCGCAGGTATTTTTATTCTGTGCGTATTTGTTTCGCTTGGAATTCCCTGCCAGCCGATTTGGTAAGCTCAAACACTTTTTCTATATTTAAATTAAAACTAGACGATTTCCTGAGAGCCAATCCAAATTATGCCCCGAACTATTTATAATCTATCGTTACCAGAATTACTTTGATTTTGACATTTTTCTATACACATATACTCTTGTACCTATAGTTCAAATGCATGGTTATTGTAAAGTAATTGCTTTTTCAACCATAAAATCTTGAATCTTGAATCTTGAAACGTTGGGCCACGAAATTTATTGGATATTATTTGGACCTCAAAATCGTGAATACTAAGAGTCTCAGGCACACAGATGCGCGGTCAAGAATAATCGCAAGGCATAGTAACAATAATAGAAAATAAGAAATAATAATCGTTGAAGTCAAGGTGAAAGTGATTAGGGCACATACGCAAACTTCAAATGTTATATTCTGTCACGTTATTTATTTTTATTTTGTTGGTTAGTTAGATAGAAGGTTAGACATCTTGTTGGCTGATAATTTCATTTAACAGTTTTGATCCCAAGTTTGACTGGATGTGACTACAAAATTTACGTATATTCCACTTAGACTGATCCGGCTAACATCAATTAGTAACAGAATCTGTTTTTGCAATTTGAGTGTGCAGTCAACAAGAAATTGTTAAACGAATTTGAATGGAAAATTTAAAATTTGTTTTGGCCTTAAATAGACATATTTGTAAAATTTAGCTTCATATGGTGAGCGAAATCAACACAGTTTCTTATTTGCAACTTCTTTACTTAATTCTTCGATCAGAAAACATTATTACATTTGTAAATCATTGGATTCTTGTTTCACTACCTATTTATTTGCAAATGTATTCGCTTATTTTGCCCGAAGAGACATGAACCACAGGGTATTACGTTAACAAAGAACATAGAGCACTGGTAATGATTTGGCTGAGCCAATCAATGGCGGCAATTTGATAATGTGCTGAAGCAACGCGATTATTAAACAACTGAATGTTCCATATAATTTCGACCACACGCGATTTAAAACAGAATTGGAACATTTTAGAGCGTAGAAAAGAATTGACGTTTTAATCAATGAGCAAAATTGATAATGCATTGCCACACAACGAAGGGTCCTCACACCATGAATGTTTCACAGGCAACTATTGGCGATATTGGAAATCGTTACGTTCATCGTGTGACTCTGGAATCAATCAAACAAGTCCAAGTAGGGAAGCGAATTTTGGTGAAAACTTAACACCACTGTTCAAGCGAAGCTGACAACAAACCCAAGAATCAGATTCAGCATCGAGGCGAAAAATTTGGGTTTGGAAGATCGCTGTTACTAGGAAAGAGTTCAACATCCATCATCAACGCTACATTATCAACATCAATCGGATTCGATGCAACATGTTTCTTGCACAAACGGCAACATATTGAACAAAACTATGGCTGAAAGAACTGATCAAACCAACATCAATATATTTCATATCAATACGATCCCAGTGCGTATCAACCGTCTACTTATCTACTTTTCTTCATAACGCTAACTTGCGGCAATCCTGCTCGTTTCAACACTGTGGTAGACAAACTACAACCCACACGCAATTCCCACAGTATTATACAGAACGAGCAAAGATAATATGTGACACACTGAACGATTTGCGTCCCTTCGTTTCAACGCACTTGCGGTAGAATAGTTTTGTCACACTGAAATCAGTTTCAATAGAGCCAATGCCGCCCGATGTTAAACAATCAATGGTGACAAATATAACGCAGAACGACAAAACTCAACTAGTGTCATCGCAAATGTAACCCGGTCATCTAGTTCCATTGGAATCGGTTTCAGTAACGCCATTGCCGCCGGATGCTGTCCAAGCAAATGTAACACACAAAACGCAGAACATCTTACCTCGTTATTTTGCATCGCACATGGAACCACGGTATATAGAACAAATGAGATTAGATCAAGTGATATCAATGACAAATGATATAATTCATTTCACGTTGAATCGCCTAAGGTAGGACGTGGTACCACAATCGGATATACTGCCTTGTCATTTATTTCATTTCAATGAAATTAGCTCCAATGGCACGATATGAGTTTTACTATCAGCAAATGAGTTTCACCAACATACTAACCGCTCTATTCAATCAACAATTGGAATGGGTGTGCATACAGCCACAACCGTCATATTCTGATCAATCTGTGACTGATAGATACACCGTTTTAAATGCACAATAACAATTAGTGAATTTAACACAATAGTGCCAACCGTCGTCTCCGTACCAGCAACAGACACTTGCTGATTGTGAAACTCATATCGTGACGCTGGAGCTAGGTTCATGAATAAAGGAATCAGAATCATGAATCGGCAATGAACCAGATTAAGTTTCGACTTAATGCCATAGGTAAGTCTACTTTGCAGGATTCGCCTGAATCGGGATTGATGGTAATTGAATTAATCCCATTTGTTCTAAATGACAAGGTTTCATGTGGGATTCAAAGATTGAGGTGAGACTTCCTGCCTTGTGTATGTTACATTTACTTGTCCAGCCCAGTCAGCATTGGCTGCATTTCATTGAAACTAGATGATCTATCTCCAGGTACGATGCAAAAACGTTGAAATGCGACGTTTTGCATTCTATTTGTCACCGTTGATTTGTTAGCGTCAGACGACAATGCTGACAGTGAAATCGATTCAATTGTGCCAAAATTACTCTGCACCAAGTGTGCTGAAACTGATGGACGCAAATCGCTGTGTTCTATGTATTACCATTGCTTGTCCAGTATAATACTGAATCACTATATAAGATCATTGCCACGGCTTCTGCGTTGAGGTTTTATGCTGTGTACCATTGAATTCAAACAAACAGGATTGCCGCAAGTTAGCGTTTTGGAGGAAAGTAGATAAGTAGACGGAAGATACGTACTGGGATCACATTGATATGAAATATATTGCGTCGAATAATGTTTGTTTGATTCAATATCTGTTATTCCAGCTATAGTGCAGTTGAATAATCAACCGTGTGTTCTAGAAGCATGATGCATTGAATCCGGTCGATGTAGATAATGTGGCGTTAATACTGGTTGTTGGACTCTTTTTAAGTGCAACGATCTTCAAACCCTCAACATGTTTGGCCTTAATGCTGAATCTGATTACTGAGTTTGTTGTCAGTTTGGCTCGAACATTACTGTCAAGAGTTCACCAAAATTCGCTTTCTCAATTGGACTTGTTTGATTGATTCCAGAGACACACAATGAATGTAACGATTTCAAATCTGGCCAATGGTTGCTTGAAAAACATTTACTATGTGAAAAATCTTCGGTGGGCAGCAACGCGTTATTCATTACGCTCCTTTATTGGAATTTCGATTGTATTCGCTTTTCACAATATTTAATATAGTTTGTGCCACGTGTGCTCAAAATTTATAGCACCATTCCGCTTCAATTGTCCAATAATCACTTTTCACCACATTATCTATTTGTGGCACCTGATTAGGTGAACCAAATCATGGTCAGTGCTCTATACACGGTGTGTCATTTCTTGTCGGGCTAAATAAAATTATACTCTATCAGATAAATTGGTATTAAACAAAAAACTGAATGACTCACAAATTTAATATTTCTTTCTGATTCACGATCTATGAAATTGAAATTCAAATGAGAAACCGCGTTGAATTATCTATATTTTTCACTCATTTTGACAGAAGGCAACCACAACTATTTCCTAATCAATCAAAGAGGTCCGCTGGCACTCGACGGGGAGAGGATCGACCTTAGATACAACAATGTCAATCTCAGCTCAGAATGAATGATTCTGAACACAGCAGTGACATTTGTGCTCTCTGCAATGACGGGGCAACAAGAAGGCATTACCGGGTAATGGCGTGGGAAGATTAATCAAGCCTAACCAAAACTCGATGCGTGCGAAGGATGCTTGGTATATCAAGTGATATTAATTAATTGTAACCAAAATTCGATGTGGTCTCATCCAGTAATTTCATTCTTTCAGGCATTCTTCCATCAAAGCATTCGGGAGCGTCGACAATATGTTTGCCCCGAAGATGGAAGAAGCACGGAGAATACAACTACTCGGAAAAAAAATATCGCGCAGTTCGACTCGCAACAGGTTTCGAAGCAGGCATTTCGGCTGATGATGTTGCTTGAATTCTCTCGCATGGTACACAAGAATTTTAACGATCTTGAGTCCAAATTATGCTTGAGTATTCGCTTGAATTTAACTCATCCATATCCTTGGAAACGGCAATCACGGACACACTCCTATTCATCTGATTCAAATTTATACGTTTGAATGCAGAGAGTAATTAGAAACTGCATTTAAAGATTTTGTCAAGTCTGTATACAATAATGATATCACTAATATTCCAATAATATATGTTTTAATGCCTACATTATTTCTTCTTATCGAAACAATGATTTGAAATGACAAAATAGAATCATGGGAATAGAGTAAATATTGAGTGATATAGGGAGAGATTCGGCGAACAGAAATTTAAAGATGTTTGTACTTTGTGTTTGATATGCATTTCTCGCGTGAATAATTTATTCACCTTTAATTGTAAATGAGGGTGTTTGTGAGAGGAGCGAATGTGATTCCTGATTAACGTGTTCACAAACAATTGTGAAACAATAGCAGATTTCCCACCTTTTTAATAACACCTGATTTTCTTTCGCATCTGATATCCGAGACGTCTTCAGGAAATCCATGAAGCATCAACTGGACGTTCCAGGTTCCCAGTTATGGTATGATCTGTATTAGCTGTAAATCCGTTCCGCTGGTGCGGAAAAATACAATCCATACACTCCAGGAGAATAACAGACCATGGCTAGACGTCACTTCATTCAATAGGGGCTGCACAGCCTGTGGCTGGTCGTAGCTGACTAATGAGACCTGAGGATCAACCCACAATCGGGATGAATCCTTAGGCGCTTAGCTATACTCTCAGCTCCAGAAGCTGTTCTGATGGAGGGAAAATGGCCACTCAAGCAGACTAAAAACTAAACTTAATTGTCAGAGACTACATAAAACAAGCCATCTGAACATTTTTGTTAATACGAGCTTAGCCTCGAAACCACTCTAGCTATGGCAGCCTTGGGGCCGCTGCAACTAACAATACAAGTGAGAGTGTTCATTTTACATAATCCATGTACTTTTTTAATGCAGACACCCAGGTGATTCCTAATTTTTACGTAAAGCATTGGATCGACATCACCTTAGACAGATGTCTTTACATAGTGCAAAAGTTTTCCCCGAGTTTTTTAATCCAATGAAAATGAAATAACAAACCGATAGCGAATTCGTACAATGCCGTTTTAGTGATGTCAAAGTGGTGTCTGAAGTGATTCCTGAGATTGTATCAAATCCTGAGAAAATGTGTAGCCTGAATCTTTGATAAATGACACGTCAACTTGCTTGCTTATTCCAATAAAAACCGAGGTACTAAACACATTTTATAAACGACACTATCCAGCTCATTTTGCACTTCTGTCGGTAAGTTAAACATGATTTCGTTACGCACGAAATAGCGAGTTTTGATCACGCGGTCAGAGTTCAATTGGGCAGGATCCTCTGTTAAACATAGAAATCGGAATGAGAGTTCAGAAATTATCGGTTGCTTGTGGGCCATGACCGCCACATTAGGCCATTAATTCTGCATTGGTTGATATGAAAAGAGTTTTTCTATGGTGTCCTTTCATAATGATACAACTTTGTTCCACACAAATAAAAATAAACCATGGCTGATGTTTCAAACTCAAATGTGGCATTCAAAGAAGCCTAAATAAATCAAGGAAACAAATTGAACTTTGAATATATATATATATATATATATATATATATATATATATATATATATATTCAAAATTCAATCTTATATATGCATTGCGTGTACAGATCTTGATATTGCGATCATTAACATAAGAATTAAAACATTTTTAAGATGCAAATATGAGAGATATTGATTAAAACGAAATGTGTGGTTATTGTGCGGAATTCACCGAACTGTCCCCTTAATCCATGCAATCTAGAGTATAGTAGTGGGAAATATATGGGTGCGTATCAATTTACATTCGCACGCTTGAAATTGATAACGAATTATGCGAAACAACTATAAACGACGTTCTCAAAATGTTCTATATATATATATATATTATACGAATTCAAGTTAGTCAGCACAGTATAGAGGTCATTAGGACAGTTAAACCATCTTTAAATTGAAATCAAACCTTCGTGTTATATATCATAATTCTTTTCATTTTGTGCAAAATATTGAGGTAGAATTAAACTTTTCCCACTCATTGTTCGACATCTCATTCCACTAACTTTCAAACCTCCTTTTATTGACAGGCATTAAAGATGTTGTTGAGCGTCAATCAGTTTGTTTCTATAAGTTAAGAGCACACTTTATGATACAGAATAAGCTAACCTGTGAGAAGTGATTCAACTGACGTCACTTTCGTTACTGGATAATCCAGCGAACATATTTTGACGCGATGATGTGGATTTTGTGAAGCATCTCACATTTCTGTATATTGAAAGTGTGCAACAATTCTTTTTGAGACTATACGTTCAACGACCTTAGCAATAACAGGTAAAAGTGTGACAGGACGATAATTTGCGGTTGACAAAGCTTGACTTAATGTGAATTCGTGAAAAGGTTGATAACGGATTGAATCAAGTATCTCTCTAAATCAGTATTCTACTTTGTGGGAACCCCTTACAAAGTAATCGTATGACTGAGATAATTAGGTGGCTAGATTAAAATTTTTCACTCATAATAAGTGAGTTGCTTGCTGTGTTGCGAGTCAAGCGCCCTAAAGCCCATTGATAAACCCTTCGTGTACGATTCCATCGATGAAGGGGGCCGGTAGACCACACCAATAATGCAAACTTCACCAGACATTAGCGTTAAAAGGCACCAAATCGTATCCTCGAGCGTGAATTCTGTCTTGTATATTAGATGGCACTGGAGTCGATTATGGTAATAAAGAACAACACCACCACCACTTCTCTCTCGATCGTTTCTTATCAAATTCATATTTGGAATTGATATCTACGTTTCGATCAATTGAAAAAAATACCATGTTTCTGTAATGGCTATAATGTCAGGTGAGAAGCGCAAACATATTTTGATTAGCTCAGCTCACAGAATTACAGTATGAATAAAAACATGAAAACCACAATAGTATGAAAGCAATAGAGAATATCAACAGTAAGGATCACGAATGATGTTCGTTCGCAAGTGCAAGTTTAATGTCGCCTACAAAATCGCCAGACAAGTAAAGTCCACCACATTTGGGGTAGGGAATTCCAAAGAAATATAGCACGTATGGCGGAAAAATGGAGCCGATAGTAACTTGGGATAAGGTATGTCCGCATGTCACTTACCATCAAACACATCAAGCAAGTGTTTTAGTGGATGTCCTTCGATAGACACAATTCTATAAGTCAGAATCATATCGCAACGTATCCTCCTTTAAGTTTATCTATATTCAAATCAAAACTTGACGATTATATGAGAGCTAATCCGAATTTTCCCCCGAACTATTAATAAGATATCATTGTTCCATTTATACTTATATATATATATATTTGTACCTATATTTCCACCCTGTGGTTATATTGAAGTTAATTGTTTTCTCAACCATAAAATCTTGAATCTTGAATCTTGAATCTTGAATCTCGATGTGATCTTTGTAGTGAGAGCAAAAACCGTACGATAGTTAACTGTGGGAGAAAGTTTGCACGCGTGAGCAAACTGAGATATTTACGTTGAAACGGTAAGATTTCTCTTAATCGATGGACCAGATGAAAATGTATGAATTCCGATAGCTCCGGTCAAAATGTTACAAAGAGTTTTGGAATAGTTAAAATCCGAGTCGATTTGGCGAAGAAACGATCAAAAGTGTCAGGGCAACTAGAAATACTACCGCAAGTCAGTGAGCTTGAACCAGCTTCAACGTTCAATGTATTCGAAAATGGTGAACAGCTAGCAAGCGGTTGTGAATGTCAAGCGAATGTTGCAAAATATTCATTGGCAGGCTTTTCCGTCATTCACACCCCACGACCGGTTTCGTGCTGTTTGCACTCATCAGGTAGGGACAGTAAGATCAGGATCTGCATGCGCTTGAAACAGTGGAAGAATGGTAAACAAGGAGCGCTTGTATGCCACTGTTGGATAAGGCTGGTACGACCAACCTGTTCAAAGCATGTGTTCAAACACATGTTAAATGGGGTTAAACCCATAACCATGAAACAAAATATTCATTTGCATGCTTTTCCCTCATTCACAACCCACGACCGATTTCCTGCTGTTTGCACTCAACAGGCAGGGACAGTAAGATCAGGATCTGCATGCGCTTGAAACAGTGGAAGAATGGTAAAAAAGGAGCGATTGTATGCCACAGTTGGATAAGGCTGGTACGACCAACCTGTTCAAAGCATGTGTTCAAACACATGTTAAATGGGGTTAAACCCATAACCATGAAACAAAATATTCATTTGCATGCTTTTCCGTCATTCACACCCCACGACCGGTTTCGTGCTGTTTGCACTCATCAGGTAGGGACAGTAAGATCAGGATCCGCATGCGCTTGAAACAGTGGAAGAATGGTAAACAAGGAGCGCTTGTATGCCACTGTTGGATAAGGCTGGTACGACCAACCTGTTCAAAGCATGTGTCCAAACACATGTTAAATGGGGTTAAACCCATAACCATGAAACAAAATATTCATTTGCATGCTTTTCCGTCATTCACACCCCACGACCGGTTTCGTGCTGTTTGCACTCATCAGGTAGGGACAGTAAGATCAGGATCCGCATGCGCTTGAAACAGTGGAAGAATGGTAAACAAGGAGCGCTTGTATGCCACTGTTGGATAAGGCTGGTACGACCAACCTGTTCAAAGCATGTGTCCAAACACATGTTAAATGGGGTTAAACCCATAACCATGAAACAAAATATTCATTTGCATGCTTTTCGTGGGTGTGAATGAACGAAAAGCATGCAAATGAATATTTTGTTTCATGGTTATGGGTTTAACCCCATTTAACATGTGTTTGAACACATGCTTTGAACAGGTTGGTCGTACCAGCCTTATCCAACAGTGGCATACAAGCGCTCCTTGTTTACCATTCTCCCACTGTTTCAAGCGCATGCAGATCCTGATCTTGCTGTCCCTACCTGATGAGTGCAAACAGCACGAAACCGGTCGTGGGGTGTGAATGACGAAAAAAACATGCAAATGAATATTTTGTTTCATGGTTATGGGTTTAACCCCATTTAACATGTGTAAAGCGAATGTTATTTCAACAAAAGTGCAGATATCCGAATGCGCCAATGCCGCTTGTTAACCGAAAGCAATCTAAATGTACACACTTTAATGCAACTTCATTTAGGTTAAAATGTTGGCATTTAGAGTAATGTGTTGCTCACATCCCAATCCCTCACACACCACTACCGGTTACTGGCTGTTTGCCGTCATCAAATTGAGAGAGTAAGATAAGATTCAGTGAGCCTCAAAACAGCGGTAAAGTGGTAAACAATGTTATGGTAGTATGCCACTGTTATATAGGGTTCGTACAACGAACCACGATGTTCAAACACAGAATCACAGGGTGATTAGTGGTCGAGCACTCCAGGCGCTTATGGATGACCAAAGTAATGTGTTGCTCACATCCACATCCCTTACACACCACTACCGGTTTCTGGCTGTTTGCCGTCATCAGCAAAACTGTTGCCCTCAAGTGGTTCTGTAATTCAGAACAGCTTAGTTCTTAAACAATTAATTAATAATTCATTGCAATAGTCAACTAACCCTTTAATCTAATCCTTTGTATTGAGATATGTGTTCTGTGAAGTTTTAGAGGAACAAGTACAACTGTCTATAACTACCCTAAATATCACTGAATCTCACTGAAATTCATACTACTAACAACATTTCAACAGTTTAAATCGGGAAAATATGACAATATATTTTTCTACAAAATGCAAAACAACAATGATTTTTTTCCCCTCTTGTAGTATATATATATATATATATTTATATATATATATATATATATATATATATATTCAAAATAGCGGAAAAAGTATGCTTCTTTTTAAACGTTTATTAAACAATTTAAAATAATGCAACGGATGTTCCCTATTGGATAAATGAATAGATTTTTTGGTCACATTTCGTTTGGTACCTTCGTTTTCATTTCGTTTTTTTCATTTTGGCATGATACAGCTAGAATAATCACAACGGAGGTCAACCAAGCATTATAGCAAACAATAGATGCTGTGAGATATTTGTGCACTGGGTCTTGCGAGAGCAGCGCAATTAAACGTTGACTCTCGGGATCCGGTTGATTAACATCTTTCGCATTGAAAATTATTGATCGTGGAATCCAGCGGCGACCCCAAATATCGACCAGTGTCACCCGATCTTCGTATAAAGCGGCTGAAATCAGGATGAGGTTTTTCACTATTTTGTGCAAATTGGTTTTAAGCGTACGATTCAAAACACATGAATAGATCAACTTCGATACACTATACAAATTTCAACGTGTACCATACAATGCATCATTACTGGAGGAGCTCAGTGTTCGTCTTGTTGTTGCAAAATGTGGTTATTGATTCCTTATTAGATCAGGTGGATAACATAAAAATTGACATGAGGAAAGAGTGCTGCATTTCATTAGTCATTGAGCGATTTCAGCATCGGTTTTAGGTGAGTTAGCGGCATAATTCAGAATCCTAATATGGAGTATGGTTACTTGAAATAGCGTAGGAAGTATGTAAATATTATTTGGTTGTCATAACTTTGGTGACTGCTTTACTAGTGTTTCGAGGATCAGTGAAAGTAATTGTATAGTCTATTCCAAATGACGCACAACCGCCAGTATCCGGTTGTGGTGTACACATGCGGTGAATGCGAGTAATATAATTGAATGTTCCATTATGAATACCTGCAGCGCTTGAACAAGAATCCCTTCAAGATTCTTCATTTGAACATTGTGGTTGGTCTTGCGAAACCTATCCGAAGTGGCTCCCGACAATAAGATTTATGCTACTTCAACACCGTCTCAAGGCTCACTGAAACAAATCATAAAGACTAAACTGATGACGGTAAAAGATCACACAATGTTTCTGTTGTTCAACTGCTGGCAATGCGACCTACACACTCGACAACCTTGAACTGTCAATACGGTGATTCGTGAGAAGACTAGATAGAGTTAGTGGTCATTGAGCTGCTCAATGACGTTCCCAGTTGTGTTTTCCTCTTACAAATGGATCATATCTTTTTTTTAGAGATTGAGTGCATCTAAGACAAAATCTTTAATACAAGAAGATTGAAATTTTTCTAGTCACAGTGCCACAGCTGCCCTTCAAGGTAAATTCAAGGTAATTCAAGGTTTTTAATGGTCTAAAAAGCAACAATCTTAACAACAACCATAGGATGGTAAAAATTGAAATTTAAGTGTATAAACAATATAAGAACATAGATTAAACAGTATGTAAGTGTTCTGGAAACGAATAATGCAATAAAAATTCGTCTAATTTCGTTTTAAAGTCATGCAAGTTAGTGGCGTGAGCAACGGTTGAAGGTAAACTGTTCCAAGTAAAACAGACACGGACAGAGTAAAAATACCTTCTACAATTCAGGCGGGAATGGGGTACGACCAGCACATATTCATGGGTCCGATAATTCCTCGTATCCCTTCGCGTGAATAAATCCTGTAAGGGATGGTTCGGGGTATGGAATGTTTTGTAAAGTAAGATAAGGTCTCCTCTGATTCGTCGATAGGGAAAATCAAACAGATTCAGTTGAGCTATCCTTTCTTTATATGGTTTGTTTCGGATGCTGAGAACTAGTTTCGTTGAGCGGTGATAGATTCGCTGCATAAGTTCCACATCCCTCTTGAGCCACGGAGACCATGACTGCACACCGTATTCCATGACTGGTCTCAAGTATGTATTCATGATCCTTGGGAATATCTTGGGCGAAAATTTCCCAAATACACGTTTGAGTAGATTAAGAACGCGTGTTGCTTTTTTAAAGGCACTGTTAGTTTGAAGTGATGTTTTCAAACTGGAGCATATCCAGACACCCAAATCTTTTTCTTCACTGCAATTTTCAAGGACATGCGAACCTATGTGATATGTGAACTCCACTCGATTCCCCACATTCATGATCCTGCATTTGTTGAAGTTAAACGGCAGTTTGTTCATCAACGACCAGCTGTGAAGCGTATCAAGATCCTTTTGTAAAAGCAGACAGTCTTCTGGACTACGAATGCTGCGCCAAATCTTTATGTCGTCCGCAAATAACGCAATGTTACATCGAACAATTTCCGGTATTTCATTGACATAAACCAGAAAGAGGATCGGACCAAGGACTGAGCCTTGGGGAACTCCGCTAGTTGCTGCAATTGGTTTGGATAATGCACCATCAACACGTACCTGGTTAGTGCGATTTGTTAGGTAGTCATTTAGCCAATTCAGCAACTTTCCAGTGATACCAAGCCTTTCAAGCTTCTGCAGTAGTAGGGAATGGTCAACACGATCGAATGCTTTTGAAATATCCAAGTAGCACGCGTGTATTGCTTGTCCTTTATCTACCGATTTTGTCCAATCATCTAGCGTTACCAGTAAATTAGACAAACCGGAATAATTTCGTCTGAATCCATGCTGGTTCCTCGAAAGCAACTGATTATTCTCGAAGTGTTTCATTAGATCGTCAACAATGAGTCGCTCAAGTATTTTTGAAATTACTGGTAACAGAGTAACGGGTCGGTAATGGGAAACATCGGAGCGATTTCCACCTTTGTAAATTGGAGAAATTATTCCTCGTTTCCAATCTGTAGGAATCACTCCGCTTGCCAGTGTTTGCTCGAACAAATAAGTCAGTGGTTTGTATAGCAACCTCGCAAATTGCTTCAATATTTTCGGGGTTATTCCGTCGGCCCCAGGAGACTTTCCGGTTTTAAGATTAAATAAACCTTGGAGGACGCGTTTCTCAGTGACACTTATTTCACTTAAGGTAACCGTGTTTGAAATTGTTGTATTTGGGCTGTTTATTGCCTGTTCTATCGGGTTGAATACCGATGAATAAAACGTGGCTAAAGCATCAGCAGTTTCTGCTGCAGTTGTTGTTGGTCCAGCTGATGTGTTCACGGACGTTACTCCAGGTTTCACCTTAGCTTGATCGTTAACCATGCGATATAGTATTTTGGGGTTTCGCTCCATCATGCTTGATATCACTTCTTGGAAGCACACCTTGTCTTGGATGACAAATTTGTTTACTTTGTTCCGCAGTAAACGGAATGTTTCCCAGGTCTCGGATGATGGGTTTAACCGATGTTGTCGCCAAGCAATGTTTCGTACCGTTAACCACTTACGCGTTCGGCTTCTTAATTTAAATTCAAAGTTTTTTCTTGAGTTCATCATCATTAAGAATTTAAGATTGTGCTGTAAAGACCTAAATGATAGTAAGTCATCCGAAATGTTTGAGCGATTCATTCTTTTATCTCAGTGCATTGGGTTTACATTTCTATTGATTTAAAATTTGAGGGCGCTATATTCAACAGTACTTACGAGACGCTACAAATAATTGCATCAGCTTGTCATACCATTTAAGTCTAAATCATGCATGTGGTGAATAAACGGCAATAGAGGACCGGTAACCAGTAAGAAACCTCAATTTCGTTAGGCTATTCAAAGTATTTAATCTCGGGACATTTTATTTAAATACGCATTCATTACTGTCATATTAATGACACTTGAAAATTGTTGTTTAGTGTGTGCTCTAATTTACATAAATGTTATGAATAGCTTGAAGGAAAGTACACTTAATAGAACGTGCTATTACAAGTTCAACTCGTTTTTGCCGACGCAAATGCTTGTGCGCCTAAATCAACCTACGTATTAGTCCATTATACTATTGATGTTTGACTTCGCTAATTTTCACATAATATAAATATACTTTTAGTTTACTTTACTTTTTACTTTTTATTGTGCAGTACGTCTGTGTGTTCAATTACTTAGCTAACGGATATGAGCAAGGTTCATCAACAACCTACAGTCTGACTACTCTTTCCGATTAGTTATATATTCATAGTCCTGTAAAACTACATAGTATATAAACCCGCTTCCAGTCTCTTAATCTGCGATAGTTTGACCGACTTCAGTCTCATGATTCAATTCGAACACAGATGAACCAAAGCAACCTCACTCAATTTCATTCAATCCTCCGTATAATTGACATCCCAGTTTCTCAAAATGTTTGAGAGTTGAGCAATCGGTGGTCCCATTCCGGTGGATCTCGCTAAAAATGAGTGCTTCGGAGCTTGTCGCTTCGTGGAAGTTTCCGATCACAAATATGGGTTTATTCATTTGTTCATCAAAATTGATGAACGTTTGTGGCAGGTAGACTTCAACAGAGTTCATCGAAAATCCCAAGGGTTGAATGTAAAGAGTGGACACATCAAGATCTGAGAATAAAAATTGTGTTTACCGTGACGAACTGTTTAAAATCATGTACAGATTGATGTACATAATTTATATCTAATACGTCCGCTGAACGATGGATTTCAGAGTACATCTAATTAACGGATTGAGTAAGTTGTCATATGTTGAAAGGGGTGGGCAAATTTTGACGGGTCTACAAGAACCGCCGAACCCTTCATTTTGCAGTCTGTCTAACGTTAAATACAATCTCTCGCGAATCCCAGAAAACATGGGAGAGCAAATTGGACTAACGCACATGACCAATAAAGGAAGAGACGCCTACACTGTCCTCAACATGTTGTCAATTCGATCTGATTTTTAAATCTATTTCATTGCAAACGATTCATCTGAAAACGAGGTTGGTTTGATTGAACTTGAGGAACACATATTGTCTTTTTCCTTATGATCCCGATGATATTTCCCTCGAAATGACCTAATGTGATCCTTTCGAATCACATATTATTACGGGTTCACGAAAGTCTCCGGAGCTTCTAGTTCAAGTGTTGAACAAATGAGTTGAAGTTAATATCTGACCCGAAAGATCAGAAACAGCACTCCTCGATATCACTCCTCAATCCTCTACAAAGTTATCAAAACGGATCTCGGTGATTAAATAGTTTGTGTCTTATTTAAAGAAGATTTATTTCCAACCTGAATCCGACATGGGACAGATTCAAAGATAACTCGTGCAAATTATCTAGAGATAGCAGACGCAGATTTCCATGAAACATGTAACCGAAAATGCTATTTTCCGAATTTAAGAACGCCTACGTGTTAAGAATATGCATCCAGTTGTAACTACACACAGTTGCAGATAGTAGGTTTGTATTATACATTCCGGAGCTGTTATAACAGCGGAAATTAGGGAAACTTACCCGGTGTTCGTCGAAAAGTCGTCACCTGCGTCATGCTTCCGATTACGTTTGTATTGACCATGTTCAATCGCAGAGCAATTCTTCACTCCGTCCCTGGAGTTAATCCCGTTATCCACGCGTAGTCTCCTTTCGGTCCACCCAGGTTGAACGACTTCAAGGAGTACGAGGAAACGTACGCAAGATAGGGTTTTCGGAATTTCTATGCGTGAATGTTGAATTAATTGGTAGAAATACACGGTGAAAGAAATGATAGATAATTTGCAATGTTGGAGTATGAGCAATTTTCATGCGCACTGGTATTTTGTAGTGCAAATGTGTTTTGTGTCAGTTGACCCTTGTTATCCCACCAATCGAGAAAATTTCTGCCCTTGGATATTTACTTGATTCTTAAACTGCCCAGTAAGCAATCTAATCGCATTTTTGCTTGTTATATTATTCGTTGTTGTCATATTATTCTGTGGTTTTTTGTTAAGATATATGCTTTTTAGACCGTTAAAATTGAATTGAATTGAATTAATCGATCGCCGGTATAATGAAGAGGTTGGATGTGTCAAAACATGATAACATGCATTGTGCACCACATGGATTAGTTACCTTGAGTGAATGCTATTGGTGATTCAGAGTGATTTAAAGAAATTCGAAGTTGTGATGGTCTAAAAAGCATTAATCTCAACAATAACCATAGGATGGAGTTATGAGTTATGTACAATTAAAGAAGAAGAACAGGGAAACTCATGTGCTGTAAATCGTATCAAAATTGGGGTTTTCTCTCAAGTATTTGTCCAAATGAGCTTCAAAAATAACCAGGTTGGCTGAGTGTGTAACAGTGGAGGGAAGGGTATTCCATGTAAAACTTACACGTTCAGCATACGAATATCTTCGACAGTTCAGTCTTGAAGTGGGAATAAGTACTGTAAGTTCATGTTTCCGACTGGCACGGGGTGACGAGCGTGTGCAAAGTTTGGACAAGGGATGGTTAGGGACGTGCAAATGTTGTACATCAGTATGAGGTCACGTCTTAGTCTACGACAGCGAAAGTCGAAAAGATTGAGACTCCTCAAACGTTCTTCATAAGGTTTAACAGCTAGTCCGGGTACAAGCTTTGTGGTTCGGTGGTAAATACGCAGCCTGAACCGCGTACTCCATCGCTGGTGTCAGATAGTTGTGCATGATACGGGGAACTGACTGAATGGAGAATCTGCCGAAAATTCGTTTTGATAACGCTAATATGTGTGACGCCTTTTTGTATACGGCTTTGCACTGCAGTGGAGTTTTCAGACTTGAACTGGTCCAAACATCCAAATCCTTCTCTTCAGTTGTCCAGTCGAGTTGTTGGGACCCAAGATTGTAGTTGTAGTTTACGGTCTTTTCTATGTTTTGGAAGTTGGAGGCTAGTTTGTTTCTCAGAGACCAATCGTGCATTGTGTTAAGATCCTTCTGCAAAATCTCACAGTCGTCATTTGTACGTATGCTTCTCCAAAGATAGTTATCGTCTGCAAATAACATACCATTGCATTTACCACACTCAAAAATGTCGATTGCGTGAATTAAAAACAAAATCGGTCCGAGGACCGAACCCTGAGGCACTCCGCTCGTAATTTTAAATGATTTCGATAAGGCGCCGTCAACTCTGACTTGGGAACTCCTGTCGCGTAAATAGTTGTCTAGCCTAGCGAAAATTTTTCCTGTTATCCGGTAAAATTCAAGTTTCTGAATTAAAACACTGTGATTGACGCGGCCGAAAGCCTTTGACATGTCTAAAAAGCATGCGTGAATGGAGTAACCATTGTCCACACATTCAGTCAAGTCGTTTAAGATGAGCAAGGGATTAGATGAACATGAGTGATATTTCCTAAAACCGTGCTGTTCAGTCGCAAGCACTCTATTGATTTCGAGGTGATGGGTGATCTTTTTCGCTACTAAACTCTCTAGCACTTCGGAAATTACTGGCAACAACGTAACTGGTCTATAGTTCGCAGCGTCTGATCGATTTCCGCCCTTGTAGATTGGTGTGGTGATACCAGATTTCTATTCCGCGGAATCGATACTATTTTCGAGCGACATTTTGAATAGCGTGCTGAGTGGACCACACAATGAGGATGCATATTGTTTGAGGATAAAAGGAGTGTTTCCATCTGCTCCTGGTGACATTGTGGTATTCAAACGAAGAAGTCTGAGCATGACACACTCATTGTTTGTCGAGATTTTGTTCGGTATTTCATCGGAGAAGCCGATCGATTGCGGCGTAAGATGCACTGATTCCTTGTGAGTAAAAACGTTGCGGTAGTAACCTGCAACAACTTCGGCAGCTTTAGATGAAGTCGTAGTTAGACCATGAGGTGTGCGCAATGCTGAGATTCCTAGCCTATTTTTTGATGTGGTGTTAACAATCTGATGAGTAGTCTTGCCTGGTGAGACTGCGTGTCCTCGGTGATAAGAGAGGTGACCTTGTTCTCCAACAGACGATATGATTCCCAATTATATAGCTTCGGATTCTGGACATAGTTTCTCCATGCACCGTTGTGTATCTTAATGCGCTTCCTTGTACGGCTTCTCAATGAGAGAGAAAATCGTTTTTTCGTTGTCTTTAGCACAAATCTGGGATGTATTTTGTATTTCATCACACAGCTGTTCTATGAAGTGTACCCAAGAACGATACACGTCCGCGGTGTCTGTTTTCCAGTCAGAAATCGTTCAAAAAGCAGTGTGAAGACTTACAATATCCATTCGTAGTTTTGTTGATGTCATTCATTTTTTTGGCTTGACAAACATAATCAATTAAAAGGATCTGGTGGTCGCTAAAACTTAATGGAGTTTTGTAGCCGAGATTTTCGACGGCGTGTTCCTCACTCGTTAGTATTAGATCCTGAACGGATAGCATGTAACCTTCTCTATATCTAGTGTTATCAAATACTCAGTTATAAAAAGAAATATCGAAGATCAGTTCTT
Organism: Atriophallophorus winterbourni; assembly: GCA_013407085.1. Taxonomy (NCBI): domain Eukaryota; kingdom Metazoa; phylum Platyhelminthes; class Trematoda; order Plagiorchiida; family Microphallidae; genus Atriophallophorus; species Atriophallophorus winterbourni. Next base: position 17,714 of record JACCGJ010019044.1, on the reverse strand, counting down.
GAAAAGCATTGTCGAGCGAATTCGTCGAGAGAGCGTTTTTCTTTATCAAGTTGAAAGGTTGAAATCTCCCATAACCAGGAATGGCGTTTGAAATCTGGTAGCCAAAAGTCGAATGTTTTGAAGTAGTTCAACATTGTGCGCGTCACTTGCGCCTGGAGAACGATAAATAACGCCTACAATGCAGTCTTTTACAGTTGTCAGCTCAATTGTGCACCACAGAGTATCCTGTACACGTAGGTCAATATCGTCAATTATTATGCATGATAACTTATGGTTGTAGTAAAGTGCTACGCCACCGCCGCGTCCCGTACGGTCTTGACGGAACAGAGACATTCCTTTCAATTCCAATTCATTGTCTGATAAATGAGGTTCCAACCATGTTTAGGTGATTGCAACTAAGTCCGATGAGTGCTGTATACATACGGTATCAAGCCCGTGTATTTCGTTTCTCAGTCTTTGCGTGTTTGTATAGAAAAACTTTGGTTTATGGGTTAACGATGATAGACAATGTGAGAGAATAGTTTCACTCTCAAGTTGTGATATATTTATCAAATATTGAGGGTTGGTATGCATAAATTCAATCCGGTTCACAGTTTACAGCTGAGGCGTTGAAGTCTCCTCTATTTTCCTGACTCTGCATGAGTCGGACATAGATAGTTTTTTGGAGAGCTAATTGATTGACTTGACATGGGCTTGGAACACCAAGCAATACTAAACTTCTTTTTGATGCCCGATCGGTGGCTTTTGATTTGCGTTTCCACCATAGGAGATCAGTGAAAATATGGATTTTGGAGCCCGCAACACTCTCTAATAATTATGAGTGTAATAGTATGTTTTCCAGGTCGTTTTCTTTGTATAATATAAACTTGAGTAATCTCGGATCACCCTGATGGGGTGATTTCGGGTGTCGCCTCAAACGAATTATAGCTGAGGGTTTCATGAGAACTAGGTTCATCATGTCACAGAATCTGCTCCATTCGGCTAAAACGTGCTTTTTCCTGTCGTCGAACAGTGCACCATTTGTTTTCTGAACGTCGGTAAAATTACGCTGAGACTATGGATCTTCTTCATAGAACCACCAGCAGGTTTCACCGGTGCTGGTCGATGAGGTAGCTGACATTCGACTGTATTCATTTTTCTCTTTATATACATAGGAGATGCTGTCTTACATATTAACGAAATCATCTCTATGGACCTTTTGTTGTCGCATTGATTCATCACTAATCACCAAAGATGCACCACTAACCAAAGTAGACAGCCTAGCGATACACCCACAAAGCATCCCCAGGCGGATCAGGAATCTTGAATAGAGATTTCAGAAAATTGTAATCCAGGGGAAGCGGGAATGTCGTATAGAGATTACGAAAATTGTAATCAAAAACGCGAGTAAACATTCAAACCACTTTTCATGGATGCAATTGCCAATGCAATTCAAACCGAAATAGATGTTCCTCAAGGCGGCAAAATGAATGAGAAAAATACGCAAAAAGTGCTCCCTCAACTGAGTGTGGTGACTGCGTAACCGTGTAATGAAGATTAACGCAGTGAACTTCGCTTACCATGGTATTCATCTGATAAAATGGGGAACACCTTAGCCATAAATCTCCATCGAATAGTTGGCAGATCCGAGCAACCCAAAACATTTAACACTACCGCTCATTCAACGAACACCGATATCGCTCCCACTGTAATCTGTACAGGAGTTGACAGATACATCTTTTTCAGCAAAACAGGCATATGAGCTCAAAGAATGGACTATGCCATGTACACAGACGGGATTGAAAACGTCAGTACATTATTCGTTGACACGCTTAAATCGACAAGAAACCTCCCCAGACATCGAGCGGTCACGCTAATTAAGGGTGACATTGCGAACTAATTCCGACATAGAATAATTAATCCTCAATGGGTATCTACTCAGTACTTTTCCCGTTTTAACCTGCCGAGTCTAAGCTGACATAACCTGGTGGGACGAAATAGGTCAACCCATATGTCGAGACCAGTCTACTTCAAGTAGCTTAATATTCCTCGGTGTTCGCGAAAATGATGAAGCGAGAACAGCTTCGGAATCAAAGCAACATTAATTGACGCAATAGTTGTACATTGCCAATGCAATTGGATCTCGCGATCCAATTGTTGTAGACAATTTAAGAATACTTATATCTCTTAACTACTAAGGAGATGGGTCCAGTATTCTAGAGATCAATTTTCCAACGACCGGCATGGCTATCGCTATCAAGACCAACTGGAAAACTTACAGCGTTAATATTCCACAAGACTTAAGACTAAGCGAGTCCAAGCGTATTCACTCACTAACACCCAGAGAACCATCGCACTCACAGTTTGATCGCAATCTTGTTACTGACAGTCAACATGTGACTGAAGTACACGAAAAAAGGTTAGACTCATCGCGAGTCGAACCAATAGATACATATAAAACGATTCTGCATTGTGTAAGATAAATACGATCAATCAAATATAAACGAATGTTCAGTGTTTACTAAACAAATTCGCTGAACTATGCGACCTTTGTGACAGGCTTTCATTCGATTTGGTAACAGTTACAAAAACTAGGTTTAAGTCATATATGATTGTTGCTTATCTCCCGATTCCGAAAATGTCAATACCGAGCGGTGATCACCTATGATCCGGTGGTATAGTTGCAGTCTACTTTCATGAACGTTAAGCGCAGTGTAAATTATTCGATCATCCTGACCTCAGCCTTCTTGATTCAATTTGATGTTTAGTAAACCTAATCAATGTAGGCGAATTTACGATCGGCATCATTTACAGCTCGACAGCATCCGAAAGCTCATTTAATGATAAACTAATCAAATCTCTCCAATACCTCACACGCTGCCAGACAACTCAAATGCTGACCATGGGCGATTTAAATCTCTCGCATCTGATTCAAAGAAGTGAACACTCCCTACATTAGTTTGAGTATAAATTCAAGGAGGTCGTAGAAATTGTTCCATTGTGCAACCACGTTGACCAGCCAGCTCTCAGACAGGGTCTTGACTGACCTTCAACTATTGACCTTGTCATAACGGCTGAAGCAATCGCGGTAGATGATATAGAATAAATGGCACCACTGGGAAAGTGTGACCATCCGGTTCTTGTTTTTCATTGTGTATATAGTGCGAAACCATTGAGCAAACAGACAAAAGTCCTAAAATATTAGTCTCCAGGATGCACACACAAGTTCTTAACTACATACATTCTGGTTAATATTACAATACATTTCTAAATTATTTGTATTCGAAGATTGACGAAAACAGGAGTTTTATACCACACAAATGCAACCACAACTACCGGTTTTTGTATCCTGAATGGAATTATGAAATTGTTAGGTATAAATGTGAGATTCGTGGGTAACTCATCCGAATTTTGGTACGGAAGCAACATGAAAGCGATTCTGTGGGATACGTGCGTAAGAGAATGGTAAAGAATCCTAAGCTACTTTACAATGAGCGATCAAGAATAAAACCAGGTGTATTCTCTGTACAAACCACAAATGCATTGACTCACTCTGCCAAGGATACCGCCCATCCATTAGCAAGGTCTTACTCACTTCTCTTCAATCCTAAGTGTTTTATCCCATGTCAAGTTTGACCAAATTCGCATCTTTTGAAATTATTAAGTGAAATGACTGTCGACGCATATATGGTTGGGCGAGAACTTTCTCAACTAAACGAAAAGAAGTCTTTTGGGGCAGAAAACATTAACCCCTTTATGCTTCGCTTCGGTCGCATTGCTTTTACTGCTCTTCTCACGCGCTGATTCAATATCAGCCTACAAGAAGGAAAAATACCACCGCATTCGACAGGATTTGACCAGGGCACTTGACGAAGGCGCGTCTGTACATTCTTGCCTCATCGACATTTCCAAAGCTTTCGATAGAGTCAACCATGATATTCTTATTAAAAGTCTCAAAGCTTATGGAATAACAGAAATGTTGCTAAATTGGATAAGCGACCATCTTACTGATAGACACGTCTAAGTTCGCGTTGGCAGCACCTTCTTTAGAAAAATAGATGTCACAAGTGGAGTTTCGCAAGCCTCAGTGATTGAACCTCTACTTTTCTTGGTCTATATGAACGATATAGTAGAGTATCTTACATATCACTCACTCATTCAGTCCTCCTCGTGCCGGGTGGCACGTTGTTTTCATGCATTTTTATTTTTTTTCAGTCAACACGAAAGCTTTTGTTTTTCAAACGTTTTAACATGTTGTCAACATGTAAACAAAGGACGTTTGATGCCCCGCACGCTTTAAACGCTGCGCAATATTTTTATTTTTTGAAGGATGGGGAATTTGCTGCGCCGGTCGGAATAATGCGAAAGAAAACTCATACATGCCCGCAGACAGAACCGAAACTGTTTTGATTTTGAATGTGACTAGCAATCTCAAATTGTCCCATCAAATTTTGACGTCCCCCTTATTCGTGTTGAAATTCTGTGTTTTTTGATTAACTGAAAATTCGTTTTAACGAATAAAGTTCTTTTCTTCTTCTTCTTCTTCACATGAGAAGAAGACAACTTCACGTCAGTGGTTCCGGTCTGTCGCAGCTTTCGTTGCCGTCTGCACCGTGAATCCTTGTGCATGTAGTTTGCGTTCTAACGTTCTGCGCCAATTTACCTTGGGCCGTCCCCTTTTTCGTTTACCTTGAGGATGCCAGTGCATGGCTACCTTCGTACGAGATCCATCCTGCAGACATGAGCGAACCACAGATGTGTTGTCATCATTTCCGTAGTAATGTAGGTTTTACGGGATAGGGTTGCTAGCCCTAAGCCCAACCCTCCTCCTTTCTCAAAAGTGCTTGGGACCGTCCTCTTCCATTTTCGATAATCTATTTTCTATTTTCTATTTTCTTATGAAAATTTCTCTACTAGAAAGTTTTCTGAGTTCTTGGTTGTGAGTTCTGAATTCTCGATAATTTATAGTTATACCGCATTAAGCGATTTCATTTATTATCTGTATGTTTTAAGAGCCATTCAATTTTTTTTCTCTCGATAATTTATTTCATAAAATTATTGAAATTTGAGAAAATGCACTCTCTCAATTCTTTTATTGAAGGCGCTTATTCTTGTTCCGAAGTCAATGATTCGGATATCGCCTAAGTTAATTATTTGTGGCTATCAACACTCAATCAAATCTTGTTAAATATATCTTTTTTCTTGCATTTTCTACATAAAATTCCCATATAATATCGTGTTTGCTCTCAAGCAATGTGATATTTAGACCAATACAATTTATTTGAATTCATTGTTATTAATGAAGCTGCCTCTTGTGTCAGAGAATACACGTTGTTCCAAATTTAGTACCCGATTTTGCGCTGGTAACGTGACCATGTTTTGACTGCCACATCTGATGTATTTTTCGCTTACACTATTATCTCTCAAGAGACTGTCGCCGATTGTCAACAACCAGAAGTATGCTTAAATTAATAGATTCGCATTGAGATCAGTTATTTCCGGTCATGGTTGTGTTCACTTGGTCTGGTGCTCAACATACCATAAATTTGTATATCTTAATCCATTGGTGCCAACGTATTGACTAGTTCACGAAACGTGTAACATCTTATTTCTCTTCCAAACTTTGCTGGTAGAACTTTGTCAGGAAAACCAAAAACGTTCCCAACAGATAATCATGTCATCATACAAAAACCAAAAAAGAGATGCAGTGAGAACGAGTCTAATTTATTTTTTGAAATGAGGACATTTGGTTGCAGTAAACCGGAAAACGTATTCCATTTAAAGATTGACTCCTATAATGTGAAAAACAGTGATCACTTTGAGTAAAAGCAACGTGATCTTTCAAATTTAAACGGTGAATAATTAGCTATTAAAATACTGGAAACCTTTGTATTACAAATACGCGAAATATTCTGAGTGAGTTTATTTATTATCATATTACTTCGTTATTAGCAATGGTAGATGGTTTGCTGAAAGCTGATTGGAAAATATTTTGATATGTAGGTGAGCATCTTGCTCTAACAATGCTTAATGGGAGTCAATTACTAATTGTATGCATCATGTTCGTCGTTTTAAGTGTTTCAGGTGAAAACGAGTAAAAAGGTTATTACATTTGCAATCTAAATTCTTCACTCCTAACTTAACGGGACATTCCAAAGTAAAGTGGCAGTAAGACCAAGATTCACATGTTTATTCATAAAGGCGGACACGCCTGCAAATGCTGTGCTAGTGTGAGAGATTGAAAAGCCTGCAAAAGAGGAACTTTGGTGGAGACATTTGTTTCAATCCTTCAGAAAATCCTTCAGGGAGGATTGATAGTAGCCTACAACATCATACTTTATCCGTTCTAGCTAGTTTTACAGTTGAGCAGCGTATCCTTCTTGATAAATGAATCATTCAATACACTCCGAAAATATCTTCTCATTGTGATCGAATTTATATTGCTGATGTCGGCCACTTCCGTTAGATATGCACCACAAACGCATGACACTTTTATTATCCACAGATTTGTTAATGACTTAACAGCCTAAATCAGAAGCGAAAATCTCTCTCGATGCGAGTAGCAGTTCACGGAACATTGGCGGCATTTACACTCTGGCGGCGGGGTTTTCTATTATAATCCAAGAGCAATATCTACTCTTCTCCAGCTTGTAGACGATACGTTACACAGTGCCTTTAAAGTGATCGGCCGAGAGCACGTTCTCCCCAACATGTGAGGTTAATGACAATAGAGTTTATACCCTTTTTTACACGCATATATGCACCGCATACTCTGTCTGTCCAATAATTGAATTTCGGATTTCAACTCACCATAGTGTATATCTTTTGAAATACGACAATTTTCCATTCTATACACGTGATTTAGCCACAGTAGGCGGTGCTGTCTTAGTAAGATGAACATGCAATGTGGATTGAGATTGATATATGATGAATAAATACCTTCTCGCTGGTGCAATCACCTCAGCTCGTTAAATAAAATAGATAAGGTAGCTCATGTCATGCAAACGAATTGCATTTGACCTCTAACATCCTGTAAAGCATCATCTTTAATTTGTGGGTAAGATCAGATGCTGATGTCAACCGTTCAACACTGATCCCGGCGACAAAGTGATGAATCGTGTATGTGACTGCTGAATAGCTCGATCATTGAATGTGGAACAATCAAGTCACGTAAAAGCATATGGAACAAGAGATCTCCGGGCGTTTGCGAGACATATCCATGGCGGAGTTTGATCATTCAAGGATTGGAAGAATTCAGGAATTTATTGTTGATTAGTTAATAAATCACCACACCACAAGCGTACGTATGAAGGAAAATGTGAAAAAAACTAGTAGTATATAAGGTGCCGAGTATATATAGTAGGCTCACGAATAATGTTCGTTTGTTCAGATGATTCTGATGTCGATACAAATATCGCCAGGCAAGAAGAGTCCACCATTTGTGGAGGTAGGAAATTCCAATGGAATATATCACGTACGGCGAAGCAATGGCGCCGACAATCAACACGGAAACTTGAGATGCAAATATATAAGGTATGTCCACGTATCGCTTTCTCGTCACACTTTTCATACAAGTGTCTACGTGGATGTCCTATGGTAGACAAAATTCTATAGGTCAGAATATGATATCGCGTCGTATCCTACGTTGTGTAAAGTCACATAGACCCAGACGTCGCAATCTTTCGGGGTTCGGAACATTGCGAAGATCCATCACTAATTATGTCACCCAGTAATAGATTTGATCAAAGGGAGCAGTATACTTTCACAACCAAAGAGCCATCATGAGGGTTCGATCAATTACGTGTACAATGATATCAGAATTATTTTTTTCCAACACCAAGTTGATAACAAAAGTTTTTTCCTGTACCTTGAATGATTTCGATGATTTAAAATAAATAAAATACCTTAGTGTTTATATCAACATGATTAATATTTATCATACATCATTGTGCGGATAAAGAGAAACGTACATATTTCGACGTAATTAAAAAATCACTTCATCAACTTACCAATGTTTGGCTACATAATAAATTAGAACATGTAATCTTGAATATAACTATTATCCAGATGTGATTGTATTTGGAACAATTATTTTTGAGCAATCATACGTGTAACCTTTTAGAATTCCGGATGTTTATATTCTTCAATACTTTAGTAAAACATATCCAATTGTTTCTATTGTGATTCTACTCGATCGAAGAAGCTCCATTATTGCGAAAAATCTTTTTTTATTTTACACAATTTCGTTTTAATGTTGTATTCCATTGGCGTTAGAAACATATCCACGATGTGGCACACATTTTTGCGGGTGGCTAAAGAATTTCCACATATTATATTGTCATAATTTAGAACCGAATAAGGACAATACCATGAAAAAATTATAGTGTCTAGATTTGATCGATCCGCGTCTACCAGAAAAAGGGTTGTCATGATATGTTTGACAATACGAGCAAGACACTGTTTTAAATATCATTTCTGTTCCAAATCATGGGTTGATTTGGTAATACAGAGTCAATTATAAGTGCTGAATTTGTTCGGATGGAAAAGCAATATTTATACGAACAAATACACTTTTAAGCTTATTTGGAATCTACAGGTGGATGTTACCAACTTCATTCAAAAAAACTCAACTTGTTTAATTCCCAAGTCCACAGAACTCACTTATGGAAAATACGTCAACGATCTGTGTGTCAGCATATCCAACAATCATACTTCCACCCATCATCATAATACTTCACAAACTAAAGATCTTAGGCTTTCTTTCTATGCCTTTCCTCTTTGTTCTATCGGCATCGAGTCTAAGCTAATTACTCACGTCATATGCTCTTGTATATTGCCTCATATTCACATGCTATTTTCCTTGTACTTCTTTCAAAAGACTTTGTGTTGCGCAAAACTTGCATGAGGATCATTTCATGCGCAAGCACTTTTCATCATCAAAAACGAGGGAATAAAATATTACATTTGGCGATCTGCTCATTAAAGATAATTCTCCTCCGCTGCATTAGGATCTTGTAAAAAGTCAATCTTTCCCGAAGACTCGTGCGAAACACATCATACTGCCTGTTGGAACTTTATCATATCGGAGGTGATTTATCCCATTTGCTTCATGATAACTATGCCAAGGGAAACGCCTTATTGAACAAATACGGCCAAATGTATCTTGTTGATTTCGTGTTTTTAGTTTTGGTGAATATTATTTTATAATGGGGGATGGATCCCAGTTCGCATACGAAGGTAGCCATTCATTGGCGCCCGCAAGGTAAACGAAAACGGGGACGGCCTAAGGAAACTTGGCGCACAACGTTGGATCGCGAACTACATGCACAAGGATTCACGGTGCAGACGGCAACGGAAGCAACGGCAGACCGGAACCACTGGCGTGAAGTTGTATTCGCACCATGTGCCTCACGGCACGGAGAGAACTGAGTGAGTTAGTGAATATTTTTTTATGTGCAACTTCTGACAGTATTCGTTGTGTTTTATTTAACACTGGTTTGAAGCTAAAATTTCGAAATTTTCGTATAGAGGATCGTCCTTCTTTTTCTTCAATTTGTTCAATCAAATGTTGACACAAGTGTCAGAATGCGTTAACAAGTAACATACCTTTCTTTCGGCTGTTACGGAAAACAATATAATTGTTTGGCAAACGTTAAACAAATAATTCAATTCACAACGAAAATGTGAGACATATCATGTGTTGTTCCGTGTAACACTGCAATTTTGTAGACGTCATATAAATTTTAGGAACAATAATCTGAGAATATTGTGGAAATTATCAAAATTAAACAAATTATCCTCACATTAAGATATTCTGCCCAGATGACATGATACACGAGAAACAAGGTTCATCGTGTCTGATTGGATCAATTTTAAAAATTGTTTAGCACTTTTTTCTCACCGGTCTACACAAAAAGATTATCAATAGAAAACGTGCGTATTCTTCTACATCGAAATAGAAATCAGTTATTATTTTCTGGTGATGGATCACCCCAGCACGGAACAACTGAATGCTGAATGCTCATCGATTTTATCAACAAATTCTTTTGTATTCCTGGTTCGCAAATTCGAACAGTCTGTATTATTTGCGAATGAGATTTCTCTGACATTTTATTACTCCTAGTATTATCATTCTCTCGGAGCAATACCTGTTCAAGTGGTTATGATTTAGAGTAGATCAACGTACAAATTATAGTGAACAATGTAGAAGTCACCTGCAGTTGGTCCTGGTATAACTGAAACGAAATTAATTTTTTTAATAATCAATGTCAGAAATCCAAGGTCATTCTGTGACCTTGAATAAATATAAGCACACAATCACGTAGCTAAACACAGCGGGAAAAATAATAATATATGTTTGTGCATGAAGGTGTGCAAGAACAGCAAGCTCCATTTGTCATTTCGAAGATTCTACAAATTTCCACTTCCCTATAATTCATTTTGAGCCACAGAAACTACATATGCATTTCATATATGGAAGAATATAGAGTGTTGAATAATTAAAAAAAAAGAAGAAGAGAACTTTATTCGTTAAAACGAATTTTCAGTTAATCAAAATAGTTTAAACACAGAATTTCAATACGAATAAGGGGGACGTCAAACTTTGATGGGAAAATTTGAGATTGCCATTCACATTCAGAATCGAAACAGTTTCGATTCCATCTGCAGGCATGTATGAGTTTTCTTTCGCATTATACCAACCAGCGCAGCAAATTCCCCATCCCTCAAAAAAAATAAAAATATTGCGCAGCGTTTAAAGCGTGCGGGGCATCAAACGTACTTTGTTTACATGTTCACGACATGTTAAAACGTTTCAAAAACAAAAGCTTCCGTGTTGACTGAAAAAATAAAAATGCATGAAAACTTTAATTTTGAGCACGGCCGATTCAAAGGCCCCGCACCAAAATTAACTTGTAGGCATGCGATCTGCTACCACTCACTTCTTGTCAATGAAACAAGTGTACAATCAACAATTTGCGCTTGTATAACACTGCTAGATAAGGCTGGCACGATCAAGCTATTCAATCACATGTGCCCGAAAACATGTAGATGGGATTAAACCAATGAAAATGAACAAAAAATAATTTTCAGGCATTTCCATCACACACACCCCACGACCGGTTTCGTGTTATTTGCAGTCAATAGATAAGGACTATACGATGTCGATCTGCACGTCTTCATACAATTTAGAAATGACGAACAGCTTATGCAATTGTAAGCCTCTGTTGGATTAGTTTGGACCAGATCAATCACGTTCGCCTACAAACGTGATGTTGAGATTGAAGCCGTGGTCTCGAAACCAAAATACCCATTTGCATGTATGTGTGTCACACAAGCATACGCCCAATCACATGTTTGTTGCTCTTTGAACTCATTTGGATGAGGCAGATGTTTGAAACACGTACGGGTGTATATTCGATTGAAAAGTTGTACCTGCCTAACATATTAAACAAAGGCACATAACATTTCAAGAGATTTTCTTAAAATAGCATTTCCAGTGAAAATATCGCAATAATTGACTCACGCTTAACTGGTGCTGGCATTTCCTGGCAGAAATTGATTACAAAATGAAATTAAGTTGTTAGATATATTGTTTCGATAAAATTGGCATGCATACATGATCGGTAAATTTAGCAGCTATTCGTGAGTTATATTATATATAAAATGCTCTTCTTTCCAATTCTTATGATTTGTTTCCAAAGACATTGTCCATAGTTATTCTAAATATCGAAACTTCCTTATCTATTGTTCTCGGAAATATGTGGAGCACACCACCATCGGGCTAAATGCGTAAGTCAATCGCCAATAAGTTTAACCTTAACCCAAACATTCTTAAGACAAAGGTTCACGTTTTCAAAACTAACCTTAGTTGTGGAACACTAACCACTTTTGAAGAATATTCAGTTTCTCATTTTGAGTAGATGGTTTTCGATTTGGCGAGGGTTTGCGCACAAAACAGGTTGGCATGAAATGTCTTGGCAACGAATTTCGAAGTGACCGTGGAAGCAAACAAACTTAATGATTCCGGTGTATGTGGTTGGCATGTATATATCTGCGGAAACACGCTGCAGTCTATTTGTATTTTATTCTCATATTTGTCATGGCATTAACATCTTGACAGTATCTCAACCCACTTGGTATGGAACAGGCTTGTGATTATAAATAATATAAATGTGCTTGATTTTTCGCCATTGAAGTGAAAAACGCTTGCCGAGAATGCTTAATATTTCCGAAATTTGCTGCGCAAACGATATCTGGATTAGGGTTTTCTCTCTCGTTAATCCAAGAATGAATCGAATACCTTCGTTATAGCAAACACTACGTTGGTCACACAGGCTTTAGGTAATACTTTCCCACAATTAAAAGTTGTATTGGTCCAGAAAGCGAATACCATACAATAACCAGTGATTGAAAATATCGGGAATGTATAAAAACATCAAAAATGTTTTGTCAATACGGAAAGTCGACTTATGTAATGGGGCGTGAGGTTTGATTTGGTAAACATATACTTGACAAGTTCAACCTTGCATACAATTGAGTTTGATGCACAAATGATATGTGGGGGAGGAGAGTTCCATTTGAAACTAACTCGGATTGCAAAGACGAACCTTCGACAATTTAATCTAGAGTGTGGAATAAAAAACTTGTAGCTTCTACCACGTGCTTCTTGCCGGTGAAATAGGTTTTCAATAGGGCAATCCACTGTGTGCAGAATGTTGAACCACAAGAGAAAATCACACTCCAAACGACAGTACAAAAGTGAAATATGTTCAGAGTTGCAATCCACTCCTTGTATAGCATGTTGTGTATTCCGGTCACCAGTTTTTTAGCGCGGTGGCATATGCGTTGCCTAAAAGCCATGACCTTATTTCAACCATGGTTATCATGCTTGAACAGCGTATTTCATCGTGAGCCGGATATAGGTCTAAATTATTCATGGGTGTAACTGCACTTTGAAACTACAGAGAGGTGCTAATCCACAGAACACTGCCGTGAGGTGTTCAAGTTACTGCTAATCTACACACCCATGTCTTTCTCTTCTAAAACCTACGAGATCTTAAAGATTTTGTGAATTCGAAGCATTAACCGACTTTTAACATTTTACATTTTGGATGTTCAATGGCAGGCAGTTTCTTAAGGACAATTTATGAAGTGCTTCAAGAAGAGGTTGTAACAGGTAGCAACCTTCTATGGTGCGTACACAAGTCCAAACTTTGATGTCATCCGAAAATAAAATACATTTACTACGTACATTTTAGGAATATCTTTCTCGTGCACGATAAATAGTATTGTTCTCGAGATTGAGCCTTGAGATTCGCCACGTGTAACTTATACTGGGCTGGATAGTGCCCAACAACGGCAGCTCTGATGATTCTACTAGTAACGTAATCCAGTATTCAAGAAAATAAACTGACAACTACCTCAAGTTGCTCACATTTCGGTAGCAGTAAGCTGTGGTTAACACAATCAAAAGCGTTAGACATATCCAAGTACCAAGCATAGATAGGGTCTCCGCTGTCCAGGGCTAGAGTCACGTTATCATGAGTGATGAGAAGATTGTTGAGGCATGAGTGTCTTGTCCTAAATCCGTGCAGTAAGATGAAAAGGATCTCATGCTTTTCGAAACGTTTGATCAATTAATTAGCTACAAATCGTTCGATAACTTTGGAGACCGCTGGCGTCAATGTGACTGGTTTGTATTTCGACACATCGGATCGCTTCCCGCTTTTGAATATCCGAGTGATTAATCCACATTTTCATTCAGTAGGAAGCTTGTTGCAACTCAGTAACAGGTTATAAATATTAGAGGCTGGCGAAAAATATATCCTTTTCCGAGTTCGACTCCGTTTTATGAATTTGAATCCCTTTTTCAGTGTTAACCACATCAGACCACGATTTCAACTCAACCCATTGTCAATAGCGTCCCGAGTTACTCTTTGGTCAGCCTTTCCAAATGTAATCGCATTCACCCACGAACCTCACAACGCAAGATATCTTCAATTAGACAAACGGGTTTATTACGCGGATGATGAGGAACATAACACACTCGTATCTGTTATAACACAACAATGACCTCAACCTAGCTGTCCCGGTTGTCACTTCGATCCGATTTGTCAATCGATTTCGCCTTAATCGCTTCACTTGAAGTACTCATCACGATTGATTTCTTTTACCCACACTCCCGTACTACATAACATCCAACAACAACTGATGATTGCCATCAAATCGTGTTTCTAAAGAAGCTTTTGCATGACCGGTTTTCTAGCAATAGATTTGAAACCCGAATTACAGCTAGATGGTGATTATTGTCATTGGGGGTTTAAGCGATTGGTACTCTTGAGCACGTGTGATTTGTTCTACGAATTAATTAAACGCGTGTGATCAGCAATTATCGATATTGCACGTCATATAACCTTTTTGGTTTTATAGAGACATCAGTAATTTATTTGGATGCTTACATGATGAACGTTCCAATTTGGTGACTTACCGTTTCATGCTTATTCCGTCCCGCTTCAACTGTAATGAAATTTCACAATGAGTCATTTTGCCATGAATCTGAAATGTATGACGGACATCAACAATCTAACAATATATACTCACCACCGCAAAGAACCTCTATCTCTGGAATTCGAAAAGATAGTTTGATGAAAATATTATTAGGTTGTTTATTGGCATATCTACCCGAAGATATTGTGACGTCAAAAACACATATTGTGACAGTACACAATATTGACTGCTTTAGTTTTTCATTCATGGGGTTTCATACAGTCCGTCTTTTTCCATCACAATGATCAATAAATCAACATGCTAACTGTAACTCCCAAAACTATCTGTATGTGTTTCCTCAATAAATGTTTTTGTTAGATTGCATCCTACATTGAAGTTTGTCCTGAATATACTGTCGTGAATAGCTAGATTCCGTTTCGTGTCCTGGAGGCAAATTAACTTAAGCCACTTTTATTCTGTTCTTAGATTTCTGATTTTTGTGTGACGCTTATGCACTCACTATTAGATACGCTGACGGCGTTGCCGTTGTCTTTGCGTCACAATGTCCGACAGCCCTAGCTGGACCAAACATGTGACCACACAATTCGTTGAAGGTCGGCGGTTTTTATTCTATGCTCTTCTCCCCCATTATGTCTCCATCCCGCTTAACGAAATTCCGCATTTTGTTTTTTCCTTTAATCGTTCCACACATCTTCTACGCATCCTCTTTATATTCAATTCTTCCGGGAGAAATATTTGTGTTATCTCAAGATTGACATGTATAAGAACATCAAATTTGGAACACAATTGTCGATCGTCACTTCCGTGAATGCTACAGACGAATCGAAAACATTTCTCCTGATAGTACACATCCACAAAACAAAATCATTTGAGGGTCACGCTTATATTTTAAATCATGGAAATTGTCAACTGAAGCAGATATTTTCAATATTCGCAACAGGCTGAACTAAACCCAAACAAAGCTAACTTGGTTAAACGAATGTTTCACATGACTGAGAAATGGAAGTCCGTGTTCTTTAGCAATTTGAAATAGAAAACGCACACTAACCCTTATCAACATGGAACATCATTTTCACCAATACTTCAGAGTAACTTGCAAAGAAAGAAACATCGAATATCGTCCTAAATATTGAACGTAAGAGTACGACGAGCACGGGATACTGAAACCACAGGAAGCGGTGCGCAGAGTCGTTGGTCACTGTATATACTAATCAACTCAGGCAGTCATTTCGATTGAAACAACATAAACTTCGTAACCAAAGGAAACAAGCGACACGTGCGAGAATTTCTCGACCCACATAAACCCACACAAAACATGCACCTCAATAAAATTTCGATTGCAATCACTGTCATCCAATGCTACATGTAAAGCGATTCTTTGTTCACCATAAAATCTTGAACCTTGATTCTCGAGCTCCAAATAGTCAGCGCCTTTATTCAGGTGCGGTCTACTCACAAATGATAAACGTTTACAGATACGACAGCTTATGACCACTGGAAACGATCGGGAGTGCTGGTGATCGGACATAAATACTCCTGATAAACGTCCTATTTACTATTCACTTAACAAACGTACTGCTGGTGATAAAACCTTTAACAATGTGAAACAACATTCAAACCGTAGGCTACGATTGTTCCACTTCTCTCTCTTTCGGAGTATATTTGAAACATTGTTACTCAAGTTGAGATCGAAGATTCATTGAGTGTTTTTATTCCTGGAGTTTTCTAAAGATAAATATCATGTCTACGTTTGATTTTTCCCTGCAGAAGCTAGAGTTATCTCAATCAGCTGATTCCTGTTTCCGTACCTACAAAAATTCAGTGATCAATTTATTTACAATATTTAGAAGAGATACTTCAGTTATTTTCGCTGACAGCTCTACACCTTTATTCGTTCAATCCTGGCGTCTCGCATTATCTATGAAATGAGTGTGACTTCTACTGCCAGTACTAAATAAGCATTCGTTGAAGTGGCTGTAATGAGGCTCCTCTACAGTGTTCATAACCATCTGTCGTCAACTAGATGGATTCGGATTGGTAAACCGTCCGTTTTTCTATCAAGCTCGTCAAGATTTGTTAGAGTGTGCGTGCGTGCATTGGTTGGTTAACAATCAACATATTCAAGTGTAGGATCGCTGAATCCGTGGTGAACCCAGAGTAGAGGGCGTGATGGGCTGGAACATTTTGTAATCTGTTTAGTTTTGTTTGCAATCGGTTAATCAAATATGTCCTTAGGGGTTAGCTGTTCATAGGTTTCTTTGAGCAAATTGTAGCAGAGATACCACTGTATGGTAGTTATAACTGGAAAACGTTTTTAAATGTTAAGGTAATGAATACCGGTTTATTCAAAATTCCCTCACAAACTTTTATGGAAAAACCTTTTCAACGAGGTACAGATTATAAAAATATTATGTGACTGAAAGGCACGTTTATTGGATATATCAGACGTGGAAGTGTTTGATAAAATATGAGTAAACATTGGTTGACGACATACTTGATGATCATTATCAGTAGCATTTTGTTGCAAGGGTTAATAATTTGTTGCCAAATTTATTCAGCATTCGTATCTCTGTCAATGGGTTACCGAAACCTCATAACACCGTGCAGAGCATTTATTCAAATTTACTTGATTAGCTCAGTTAAGAGCTCATACGTAAATCAAAGATAATTGTGGATCCATGATGTCGTTCAATCTGGGAAAACAGATTCGCATAACTATAGCACATCATAGATTTTATCTACCAAATAATCGTTGATTCCAAAATATGATTCAACATCACTTCTTTTTTATTTAGCATATTAATAATCAAACGGAATTCATTAAGCAATTATTCACCTTCTTCAATGGGCGATAGACCTGCGAAATTAAATCGTTACACATATAAATCGTATGAAGGTCATGCAAAATATTTCAAGGTCATTGCTCATTGATGAAAACTGAGCCCGAATGTATGAGGTGTTCATTTGTGTTAATTATAATTTGTGTGCATATTGAAAAAATCATAAAATATTTAACAAAATGTAGCATAATATACGATACTGATAATTTGTGAATTTTTAGGATAAATTGTTTTTGGCGACAAAGAGCTACCATTAAGTGATAAATGGTCAATAAACATTTCCATGAGTTTTGAATTTTGCTCATATTCTATATGCTTATTCGAGCACGCTTAATGACCGCTTTTCAAACTTGTTCGTGACAAATTGTGTATTCATGTTACGAAGTA
>JACCGJ010019043.1:0-50353 GCA_013407085.1 Atriophallophorus winterbourni | reverse complement strand
ATCGGTTTGTTATGTTTATACAAGCTGTAGGCAATCCAATAAAGACGTCTGCCACAACAGTAAAGATTTAACTGTAGGTAAAGTGCCCAATGAGATGGAGAGTAGACTCTCACACCTGGAAAACCAGTTTGCCAAAATGACAAACTCAATAGAGCTATTACTCAAACCAACAACAAAGGATCCCAAACATTCAAGTTCATCTGAAGACACCACCGGTGCCCCTAAATATTCTGAAATATCGCTACAAGACACCAAATAGATCGATACAAGCGAGTCAAAAGTAAAGCCTTCCTCCTCAAGTGTTGTGTTTGAGAAACCAGCCTCAAAAAAGGTTTCGCTTAGCATTAATTGTACCAATGTGCCAGAGGCATCTGAGACACTATTTTCGACTAGACAGCAGCATGACTTGACCAAATGGTCGGAACTGTGCACTAGGATGGGTGTAAAAACAATCACTCCGCTTTCACTGACGCGCTTGACTCGTGCTCCCAAAGCGCCGCACCAAGATAAACCAAGATTGCTCAAGGTAGTGTTGCGGAGTGGAAAAGAACTAGAGGATGTACTTTTATCTGCATACTTGTTGCAAGACGGTGAACAAAACACGCCACGTATCTTTGTTGACATACCTTGGTCAGAGCGGGCAAAATCTACAGTAAACAGGAACACTGGGAAAGTAAACGAGCGCGACAGTCGTAGTCTTATAATCCTGAACGTTCCTGAAGCTGCTGATAGTCAAGATGTAAAGTGTTACTCGAACCACGATATACAACAATGGAAATTTATAAGTGACGCTATCCAAACAAATAAGACGACTGTTATCAATACCTTTAGGATCCCGACATCACCGAAATACGAAGGTAAAGCTCCGCGACCACTCAAACTGACACTGCTGACAGACAGTATGGCTGACGCCGTTCTTAAAAATTGGAAGCAATTTCGATACAAATTGCCCCGAGAGATTAAAATTATTCCCAGACGTCTCAAAAATAATAATATCAAGGCTGATGCCGAAAGTCCAAATACCAAGCCAAAAAACGGAATTCGGCCGACTCTACCGGAGTCGGCGAACAAAATTACCTACCTACCGACTCAGACCGAGCTGTATCAATAAGTTTATCTCATGAACCGTCCTTGCTATCAACATCGACTGTCAAATTTTTATATACGAATGCCCAATGCTTGACAAACAAACTACACGAATTGACTGAACTAACTACCATACACTCACCAGACGTCATTGCCGTAACTGAGACATGGTTTCATCCAACTTTAACAGACAATGAAGTTGCCATTGAAGGTATGTCCCTACTTCGTCACGATCGCCTGACTCGAGGAGGTGGTGTTGCGATTTACCATATTCCGAGATTGCTCTGCCAAGAGATCACTAATGATGACTTACAACTGCAAGACACATTATGGTGTTCGCTTAATGTAACAGCAGGAGAAAAATGCATAGTGGGTGTGATTTACTGTTCGCCATCAGCCGACGAAGCCTACAATTCAGCATTACTTGCAAATATACGCTTAGCGGCTAACAGATACCGCGGCAGACTTCTTTTGATCGGAGATTTCAATCTGCCGAACTTTAAGGGAAATTCATTTTATCCAGAAAACTCTTTAAATGCTTTATACCAACAGTTGCTTGAAGAAATTCCACTCTACAACCATATTTTTAACAATACTCGATTTCGTGGTACTGATACGCCGTCTATCTTGGACTTGATACTGACAAATGAAGAGCACGTGATTGAAAGTCTCACTTATGAAGCTCCAATAGGACTCAGTGACCACTTAGTTATTACGTTTGATTATATTTGCCAGGCAATCAGAACAAATGACATCAACAAGGTGATTAGAAAAATTGACTTTTCACAACTTAAATCTACTCTCAAGAACACCACAGACCCTGGTCTTAAGTCCGACAGCGTGTACGATCAGTGGCAGTGGATGATAAACAAACTTAAATCTGCCGTTGAAATGCACTCTCATTTTGTTCCAAAGGTGCAAAAAAATGGATATACGTTCAAGCTGAGTAGTCGAACACGAAAATGGTTAACTTTGCGTAATGCTGCATGGCGGGCTCATCGACAAGATACCACTGTTGGGAGTTGGGAGACATTTCGGTTGCTGAGAAATAAGGTAAACAAACTTGTTGTTGAGGACAAACTGAATTATCAAAAACATTTACTCAACAAAATGGAATTAAACCCCAAAATTCTCTATCAGATCATAAATAACCGGTCTAGGGTGAAACCAGGGGTTGCTGCTTTAAAGACGCGTGATGGAACAACAACCACAGCATCGGAATTTGCCGAAGTTCTAGCCCATTTCTTCTCCACTGTCTTCAGCCCACGAAACACCGTTACCTGCCCCTTAACTCCCGTCACCTCACCTGAAAATGTTTTACAAGAACTAACTATTACCCCGGACAGTGTCCTCCGAACATTGCTAAATCTCAACACCAAAAAATCTCCCGGAGCTGACGAAATTACCCCGCTGATCCTCAAAAACTGTGCTTCTACTTTGTGTACGACCCTGACCTACTTGTTTAATCTCTCTTTAACCCAAAGTTTCGTTCCATGTGATTGGGAGAATGACATCATTACCCCAATCTACAAAGGAGGAAACCGTTCCGAAGTATCCAACTATAGACCAGTAACACTACTACCGGTGATATCTAAAGTAATAGAACGCCTCGTTGCAAACAGCGTCACGAAACATCTGAAAGACAATTGCTTGCTCGCAGTCGAACAACACGGCTCCAGAAAAAGACACTCTTGCCTTTCAAACCTTCTGCTCTCCCTAGATGACTGGACACAAGCTGTAGACAAAGGTCTCACCATACACGCGTGTTATCTTGATATATCCAAAGCATTCGATCGTGTCAACCACAGTCTGTTACTACAAAAAATGGAGCAATGTGGCATCAAGGGTTCATTACTAGCCTGGTTCGAGGATTATCTCCGCGACCGTGTCATTCGAGTAAGGGTTGACGGTGCTTTATCACGACCCATTGCAGTAACGAGTGGGGTGCCGCAGGGATCAGTGCTTGGACCAATTCTTTTCCTGATCTATGTAAACTACTTACCGAAACTTGTTCGCAGCAAAATCTTGTTATTTGCGGATGACATCAAGCTGTGGACACAAGTACGCACAACTGAAGATTGCAGACAGCTTCAGCTGGACCTTCATGCCCTACAGAACTGGTCAGTTAGAAATGAACTACCTTTCAATTTCAGCAAATGCAAGGTATTGACTGTTGGAAGATATTTTGAGTTCTCTTACACCCTTGGTTCCCATATTCTTGAAAGCACTGACAAGGAGAAGGACTTGGGTGTGTGGGTGAGCAGCACGTTGAAACCGTCGCATAACGCCACAGCTGTCTATGAAAAGACGTCGCGAGTACTGCTTCTTCTCAAACGCGTGTTCGGGAGTTTCACGAAGCAAACTGTTCATCGAATAATTAATACGTACTTGAGGCCAACCATGGAGTATGCGGTTCAGGCTTGGTCACCCTGGCTACAGAAGGACATCAGCCTCTTGCAGAGAATATATATCATCGGACCACCAAGCTCGTACGTGGTTTAAAACATAAACAATACGAAGATCGGATTACAAGCCTCAATCTCTTCGACTCTCGCTACCGCCGTCTTAGAGGCGACTTGATTCTTATGTTCAATATACTGCATACCCCCAACCATCCCCTGAATCAACTATTCACACGACTACCACCACGAACAAGCCGGAGTCATAACTATACAGTACTTATTCCAGACTCGAGGCTGAACTGTCGAAGGTATTTTTATTCTGTACGTGTATGTTTTACTTGGAACTCCCTACCCCGTAACGTTGCACATTCACCCAACTTGGATATATTCAAATCGAACTTGGACAACTTCATGTCGATCAATCCAAACATGGAAACAATATATTCTGCATCATAAAGCTTTGAACCAATGCATCCAAGTAAACTATACATATTTACCCTATCAAACCGGTTGAAAACAATTTCTGCTCTATGTATTTTAACGTGATTCCTGAACTAATCAGTAGGCAAACAAACCCCGTTTTACTACCTATGTTATTTGTAATTCGCATATTATTCTGTGGTTTTTGTAAAGCTATGTGCTTTTTAGACCATTGAATTCAATTTAATTGAATTGAATAAAACACCGTGAACTCCAATCTTAAAAACTTTATTATCCTGAGTCTTTCGCAAATATCTTTACCGTTACTTCCATCTGGATATTTCTAAAGGGTGATTTTTAAAAGCAAAAAATATAAGAAAAACATATTATTCTTAGTAAAAATACCTAGAATATTCTTACAATAATCGCAACAGTCTTTTGTGAAATTTAATAAATCATATCTTCCGACAGCAGCAACATCAATTTAACGAGAGCCGTGATTTAATTGTTATTAATAGTATCCACGAGTAGCAAAAGCGACCCAATCTCAGTGACAGAAAACAAAGCTGTATAATGTCAACGCACATGTAACTCACTCGCTCAGTCCTCTCCGTGCCGGGTGGCACATGAGGCGAAGGCAACCCCACGCCAGTAGTTCCGGTCTGCCTCTGCTTCCGTTGCCGTCTGCACTGTAAATCCTTGTGCATGTAGTTCGCGTTCCAACGTTCTGCGCCAAGTTTCCTTGGGCCGTCCCCTTTTTCGTTTACCTTGCGGAAGCCAGTGAACGGCTACCTTCGTATTCAAACTGGGATCCATCCTGCAGACATGACCGAACCATCTCCACCGTCGTCTTTTGACTACGGTAGATACCACCCCCAGACCAGTTTTTCTCGGGAGCTCTTCATTCGAAATGGTGTGGCCAAAAAATCCGTAGAATGCTTCTCAAGCACTTAATTTGAAACACGTTAGTTCTGCGCTCAATGGCAGCGGTCGTCTTCCAGCATTCCGATGCATACAGCAACACACTCAGAACGTTGCTCTTGAAGAGTCTGATTTTCGTGTTAATGCTGAGAGCGGAGGATTTCCAAATGGAATTCAGCATGCAGAATGCTTGGTTCGCCTTCCCGATCCTTCTCCTGACCTCATCTTCACAGTCACCATTTACAGTCAGTTTGCTCCCAAGGTAGACTGTATCTGTAACCTCACTGAGCGTTTGACCGTCCACGAACACTGGTCGTTGCTCCGGAACATTCTTCCGCATCACCTTCGATTTGCCAGCGTTAATTTCTAAACCCACCGTCTTGCCATTTCCGGATAGTCGATCGCTCTTGCTCTGGATGTCACCGATCTTGCATGCCAAGAGGGCAACATCTTTCGCATAGTTCAGGTCTTCTAGCGGTCCCGCTGGGGTTTATGGAATGCCTGCTGCCCTGCCGTCGGTTACCTTCCTCATAATCCAGTCTATTGTTAGAAAGAAGAGTATCGGTTAGAGGATATATCCTCGCCTCACTTTTGTACGAGCCTCAAACTTCTCAGTGATCATTCCATTGTGAGCGACTTGGCATTCAAACTTCTCATAATCGGCTTTTATGAGATTAACTATTTTCAATGGTATACCATGATGACGGAGGATTTTCCATAACACTGGTCGGTGAACGCTATCGAAGGCCTTCTGGAAGTCGATGTAGGCCACACATAGCTCTGCATTGCATTCACGTGTCTGCTCCAGGATCTAACGGTGGACAAAGATTTGGTCAATGCAAGATTTTCCTTTCCTGAACCCGGCTTGCTCTTGTCATAAAATAGATTCAACTGCATTGGAGACACGTCGGAGGATGATGCGGCAGAATACTTTGCTCGTGACTGATAGAAGCGTAATACCTCGCCAGTTGGTGCAGTAGCTCAAGTCACCTTTCTTGGGAAGTTTGATTATAGTACCAAACATATGAGCAACATATATGCAACATATAAGCAACCATTTTATCCTGAACAACATCAATGTTAAGTAATCCCTGTGAATGTGTTATTCACATTTATGTTTGACAGTTTATCTGGCCAGCCTGGATTCCCTGTTTTTTCTTTGCTCCCTACAATTTGTACACATTGACCTTATTTTACTCTCGGAATGGTCTCCATTTATTTCACCCGCCTTTTATCGTGTTTGTTTTAACTTTTCCACTATTCTGGACAGCAAGTAATTTTGCCTGGACTTGCGCCAATTCACAATTTTATTTATTATCAGCTTTTCATTGTTGAGGTAACCAGTTCCTTCTATAAATATTATTCTATTACTGCTTTTTCAATAGACGAATCGTTCTTTACAATTAAATTTGTGTAGCAAATTTTTTGACAATTCTAGCGCATATCTCTTGCTTGGCCGGAGTCAAATTTAGCGTTCATGTCTTTTGGATATCGTCCGTAACAGTGCTGAACAATCTAAGCAATCGTTGGACGATCAAAATATGCCAAAGACCAGAAGAGTGACAAAGGATTCGAATGATGTTGAAAACATCAATGGAATCGATGTTCCTCCATCACTATCCAATAATTATGTTACCAATATACAAGCACATGTACCTGATTTGCCCAAGAGATTCAAGCGCACAGACAGAATATCAATTTGATACATCTCATGTCCCCCTTCTTGATTTTTCCAATATCCCTTCCTCATGTTTATCACCCCAGGTTATAGGATGAATCAGTTTATCAGTCCGGGCAACGTTTTTCTCTAATCGAATAATAAGCAGAGGGCATTTGTAGCTCATAGGAACGACGATGTTTTGCTGGAGCAGAAACACTTATTGGAAGAAGAATCGTTTAAAAAGGAAGAGCTTAGTCTCAAACAAAAGCGACTAGACTCGACGTAATTCGAAGTAATTCAAAGTTTTGATGCTCCATAAAGCAAATACTTTACAGTAATCATAGAGTAAAAAATATAGGGAATGCATAAAAAACACAAATGTTTTATTAATCTAAAAATTCACCATGTGTATTCAGGTGCAAGGTTGGATTTAGTCCACATATACTTGTCATGTTTGGCCTTGAACGTGTTCAGGCTTGATGCACAAATGTTATGTGGGGGCAGAGAGTTCCATATAAAACATCTTGGACAGCAAAAGAAGAACCTTCGACCTGCTTGAATACGGTACGTGTTCCTAATTACGTTATTATATTACTATTTCTTCTATACGCTACGCTACTGTGATATTATCTAAAAATGAAATCTTTGTTCCACGATATTTTTACACAATGCATCCTAAAACATTCATGTCCCACAGTATTAAAATGCGTGAAAATCTTCAAAAAAGAAACTGCACTGTGCGTTTTGATAGTGACACTTCTTTAATCTTGAATAAATTGAGAAAATTAGAATCTGAATTCTTTGATCTAAAGTGTAGAATAATTGAGTTGTAGTTCTGCTACCTGTTACCACGTGCTCTTGCCGATGAAACACGTGTTCAAGTGGGTGATCCACTGTATGCAGAATGTCGAACAACAGGATTAAGTCACCCCGTGAGACGAAGGCACGAAAAGTCAGACAGTTTCAGAGTTGCAATCCTCTCTTCGTATGGCCAGTTATATAGTCCGGTCACCAGTTTTGTAGCGCGGTGGTATACGCGTTGCAGCAAGGTGATGTTCTTCTGTAACCATGGGGATTATGCATGAACAGCGTACTCCATTGTTGGCCGGATATAGATGTCAACTATCCGTGAAAGTAACTGCTTTGTGAAACTGCCAAAGAAGAAGAAGAAGAATGTCTTTATTCGTGTTCACGAATTTTCAGCAATAAAAGATCCTTCCGAGTAGTAGTAAGCTTTAGCAGGACTTTTTGTATACCACAGAATACTGTTGTGAAGACTTCAAAATACTTCTAATCCACACACTTATTATTTCTCTCCGTAACACTTGAAAGTTGCTGAGATCCCAGAGAGTATGTGAATTCGAATGATTTACCGACGAATGGTTGCAGAGATTGAGAAAAGAAACTGTGAAGAAAGTCATTAGTGAGATTGTCATTAGGAAACGTATCAAAAATGGATCCAGCTCATCAGAGCTGGAACTTTCCTTGAGCACTGCACCCGCTATTACTTGTAGTTTGTTAGTAGGCATACTAAAAAGATTTTTATTAACAATTATCAGCCAGTGGTTTGTTTGAACTTCTGTCGCTTTGGACAAAATTGAAATTGAGATAAGTGATATAGAAGTTAGACAACGCTATTTGGAAGAAATGATGTGTCTTATAACCGATGACGAATTATTTACAGAAAATAATCTCGCCACCGGGACTCGAACCTGCGACCTCACGACTGCAAGGGTAGTGGTTTTAACTTCTACCCTCCGATGTGAAGCGGAAACATTTTGACGTACCGGAAAAGATACACGAAGAAATGCGTGTATATCGGGCTCACCAATTTGTAGTAGACCAGATTACTACAATAATATCCCCAAGAACGTTGGAGAAAAGGCACAGGAGATGTAAGGATTATCGCGGTAGTTAAAACGTGTACAGAGCGTTTACGATGCATGCACGAAAGAACGGAAGTTGATAATTTGTCAAGGTCCATGTTTTGATAATGAAAAACAAGCGGTATTACAGACGTATTTGAGGTGCAATACATCTCGGAGCATAGATTAGATTATGAATAGGAACCGCTCGACATCAAGACAACATTTGACTGGGTATTAAGTGGGCCAACTGGCCGTCAGTTCATGTAGCATCGACACGTTAATGTTGGCTTGCAGAAATTGTCACGCAGCGGGGTATTGCTGACACGCTTATACGACATCGATTTTTAGACTTTAGCTACCTTGATGTTCAACAGCCTTCGCCTGAGAAGGTCAGAGCTCAGTGGAAAGTTGAGTTTTCACTACGGCTTGTAGATGGATTTTTAAGAATTAGGAGTACTGATTAATCTACGTTACACGATCTACAAAATATTATCAACTGACCTTAATGAGTTTAAACAATTATGGACTCAAGTTGCTGAGAGATCAAATAGTCAAAGACTAGTACGTTGCCGCAATGTGTGCTGAGTTCGATCGAGGTTGTTTTAGTTTTAGAGAGACAGGTATCGAACGTCAGTTTTCAACCCACCACCACATGATCAATCCCAAAAATGAGAAGCAGTTAATCTTTTTTGATTGCGCGGATAAATTTAAAGGATCATCTTTGAATGAGGCTTTGTTACAAGGACCAGATATTAACAACAGTCTCATCGTTTTCTCTTCGCAGATTCCGCTGTTACCCAGTAGCTTTATCCGCTTATATTGAAAGCATGCTTCTTCATGTGTGATTGACCGGAATGGATAAACGGACGTTCATTATGCTTTGGTGGAAAGACGATCAGCCAGATGCAGAGTCTGACGTCTTCAAGTAAAACGTGCATCTCTTCGGGGAGAAATCCCATCCATTCTGTGCCAACTATGCACTAAGCCGTACCTTCATATATAACATTAAATTGAATTAAATTAAATTGAATCAACTATCTAGAATTTAGGCCAGAGATTAGAGAAGTGTTTAATGATACAGTTTTATGAAACGACTTTCTATGTTACACAAATTCGGTTGAGCATTCAACGGCTATCGTGCCAAATTTGCCCAAACTTCTGGCGCAATTTGGATTCCAGCTAGTCAAGTGGTGCTGTAATGAAGGGAGTGTCAATTCACGTAATACCTGAATAAGCATTGACGTTCACGACAACGTTTTTATTGGGTGAATCTTTAAAATAACCCCGTAAATTGAATGAAATATAAGTTGGAATGTATTTATGTTTGACATCATTGAAACCATCCGTCATCTGACACGAAGGTCACTCCTTGCTTACGTAGCATCATTTACTTTGGTATCTGGCGCACGAGTTGCATTTTGTTTCCACTCTGAACAATTTTTCGATATCCATTCATTTTGTGAGTTCATCGATGAAATGTACGAAATGATACAAAATTCTCATGTTTGCATCTATTATAGTTGCAAGAAAAATGCTTTTCAAGTTATAGGATGGAGGTGTGTCTGCGTTCAGCACATCATGAATTCTCTAGACAGATGCTCAGTCACTTTAGGGTTTATTCAGCCCATCGATAGCTTACATGGCTATGCGCAGACTGCATGAATTTCGTAGAAACATTGGTTGGGGAAATAAAGCGTGTTGAGGAACGACAGCTTTCTTCTCCACGTTCCTCTCAGAAGACCAAAACATTTACTGAAGTAGCTTTGTCTGTTGTGCCATGTATTTGCAGTTATCATAGCACTCTCTTTGTTAAACAGATGCAGAAACCATCTCTATCCTTCTGTCATCCAAGGGCTCACCGGAATTAAGTTAGCGCAAATCAAGGTAATAGTAGCCCTACAAAAGAGGTTCGCGCACTTGTCCAAGCAGTCAGCAACTTGGAAAACGTGAATGCTGAGATGCAAGCTAGAAACTAACAGCGTTTGGTTCATTTAACGAATTTTGCGTTGCATGTTTTGCAAAATGAAAAGATCTGTAATTAGTTTTACCGTTGAGAGAATTCGCGGATGTGACAGTCCATGTAAGTGATCGAAAATCTTCCGGCGATATATTTGCGAGATGAAAGGACTCGGTCGATGTATAACCGTGGATTTTAGCATCGCAATGAAGCAGCGGCGAAATGGCAAATTTCAGTGACTTATTCACGATGATTTCCCCTAATTCAGGGTCGTTGTCTTGGTGACTGGTCATTTATCTGAGGTTGAGTACTGAGTTGCTTATCGGTTTGAGAGAACAACGTGATAACGCATCAGGGACAATTTTACGGTCACAATCGATGTGTCTAATATCTTTGTTAAAGTGAGATGTGAAGTCGAGTTGTGTGTGTCGATCAGTCGGAAAACGATACGCATAGAAGATAGGCTTGTGATCGGTGAAGACGGCACAGGTACGTTATTCTAGTAAGTGACTGAAGTGTTTCATAGCTGAGTAAATGGCGAGGTGTTCGCGTCCAAAATTACTAAACCTAGTCTGAGGTGGTTGCGTACGCCACGAGAAAAATGAAAGTGATTGAATCTTTCCGTTCACTTTTTGTTAGAGCATAGCTCCGACGGTAGCTTGTCGCCCGTCAGTTTTTAGAACCAAATGCGAATTATTTCCGGTTTTCATGTGAATTCGAACGGTAGCGTTGCTCAAAAGTTCTTTAACCTCGACCAATGCAGATTCTGCTGAGGTTGTGATTGACAACTTGTTGGGATTACCTTTAAAAATATCGGTGAGAGTCTAGAGTATCTTAGCGGCGTTTATAATTAATTGTCCATCATAGTCAACAACGCCTAGGAAACGGCGTAAGCTCTTGATTGTCTGTAGCATTGACATTCTAGCATATACCGTGTGTTTTTCCGGCAAATGACCAATTCCATTACTGTTAAAACTATTGCCAAGTAAATCAATAGTCGGCTGGACGAAAACGCTTTTATCAGGATTAATAGTAACGCCGTATTGGGTAAAAATTTAGAAATCTCACAGAGGTGTCGTACATGCTCCAGGTGTGATGAATTATCTTATAATACGTCGTCGATATACACGAAGACAAAATCAAGACCATGAAGATCCTGGTCCATGAACCTTTGTAAATACTGTGCTGCGTGGCGTTAACCAAATGGCATGGAAGGAATTCAGAAAACGGATTAGCGTTATTACTGCAGCCTTAGCAATATCATCGGGGGCCAAGGTGATCTGGTGGTATGCACGTACGAGGTCAAATTTGGAGTAAACTGATTTCCGTCAAGACGTACAGAAAAATCGTGAATGCACGGGAAAGGGTAGAGGTCAGGTTTTTTATGTTATTCTCCGCACGGTAATCTCAGCAATTCTCCGATCTCAGCCATTCTTGGCGACCATGTGTAATGGCGATGCACACGGCTTAGTGGACGGTCCAATTATATCCAATGCAGCTATATGTTGAAAATCACATTTTGCCGCTTTTAGCCTTTCAGGTGCTAGCCTGCGAGCTTAAGCAAAACCTGGAGGGCCTTTAGTGACGATATAATGCTGAACATATTGGGTAGGTCTCTCGGTATATAAAGATGGGCGGGCTAATGTGGGAAATCGCTATATGTGGCATAATTAGGAACGAAAATGCAAAGAACAGGTGTGCTGGTGAAACAGATTTTTTCGGATATGTTGATTGACGTTGTATTGTCATCTAGTCTTTAGTTTTGAAGATTGACTCCAAGACTGTACTTCGTCAAAAAGTCGATACCGATTATAAGCTTTCGAACATCGGCTAGCAGAAAAATGAAGAGGAATGCACGTCTGAGTACGAAATAAACTTTAAGAAGTTTCTCACCACAAGTCAAGGTTTTTAAATCATTAACCGGCTGCAGTTTGACGCGCGATGATCTAAGATCATGTACTATTACGCCACCCACAGCCCTGGTATGTACGAGAAAGTGGAAATATTTAGGCGCATCGTAGACGTACAGTAGGTGACTTGCCTGTTTGCCAGTAGCAGTCGTTGCAATTACTTACTGGCTAAATGGTTTTCCGGCTCGATGGCTGTTCCATCATGGGAATGTTTAAAATCGAGGCGACAATTCAGCACAGCGTTAGCAAAACGATTATCGTAATAACAATTCCAAATGTTATTGCGAGGACGAGAACGGCATCTGCTTCCAGATCAACTCTGAAGTCTAAATCGAGACGTTTTGGACCATTTCATGTTAGACATTGTAAGCTGCAATGATGCGGTTGTTAGTCAACGTGGCTACGAGGATCCCAGCTTCGAGGTGTGACTTCCTTCTGATACTTGATTAATACTGGTTCTGTCAAATCGCTCGTAAATTTCATCTGCTAGTTGAGCCAGTGTGTCAAAACACACGGAAAGAATGGTAGTGGTGCTCTATGGCACACAATCCAGCCCAAGTTCAAAATCGTCTAACTTTGTGTTGACAGCGAGAGAACGCATTTGATGTAACAGCCGTGATGGCGTTCTATCCACAAGTTCAACACTAGCAAGCAGTTGCTTTAGCCTAGCTTCATCAGGAACCATAGTGCGCTTAAGAACAGCAACCTTCAATGTGTTCTATGATAAATTGGAGTGCATGGGGTAAAGATCAGTACAGTTCAGTTCAGTTCAGGTTGCACAGGACAGCTAGTGGCTAACGAGCCAAACAATCGGTGTTATGCCACAGAATCGCGTCCACCATCTCAAACAATATCTTCACAAATATCCTCTGGCATGAGAGTAATCTGGAATGTAACAGAAAAAACTCCCCTCATTAATAGTTGAATAGAGACATTAGTGCGTTCCAAAGACAACATGAGGATCATACCAACTATCCACTTACGGATAAAAATCAGGAAATAAAGGAGGCCATACAGAGTCAAGTCCCTTCTTGAAAACGCTACCGAAGTAGAACAAACAACTACTTTAGGAAGACGATTCCAGTAATTTACTACCCTTTCACTAAAAAAGTACTCACGAACATTTGACATAACATGTTGCTTGGGCAGTTTTAATGAGTGGCCTCAAGTACCCACACTCCGCGCCAGAGCATACATTTCTCTTGAATGAAAATATTACTGAAACCTGTCATGATTTTGAAGGTTTCAATCAGGTCCCCATGTAGCCGCCTTCTTTCCAGTGAGGAGAGATCTAGACTCAGCAATCCTTTCTCATACGACCTACCCGATTGCCCTTCAGTCATACGAGTATCTAGGCATTGAACATCTTTAAGCTTGGCAATATCTTTTTCCAAATAAGTTGACCATACTTGAACGCAATACTCGAGATTTGGTCGCATGACCGCTTTGTATAAAGGTATAAAAACCTCTCTGGACCAGCAGTATAAAACTGATCGAAGGCGAAAATGCTCGCTTCTAGCGCGTCGTGCAGCAGCTGCACATTATTCAGCCCTTTCTAATTCTAAATCTATACCCAAATCACGAACTTTCAGCACTTTATTTATCTCAAGTATACAATCTTGTCCAGCAACCTCTAGCTTCTTAATGACTTTTTTAAGAGGTAGCTTTTAGTGGAGTTTACTGGTAGATCCCATGTAGCAGACCACTTGATGACCTTTTCGATATCCTCAAGAAGATCCTGTTTATTCAGTGATCTGCTAAACTTAACATTATCCGCAAAAATATAGCAGGGACACTTAAGCGACCCTGCCAAACCGTCGATGACAATAAGGGAAAGTAGAGGTCCGAGTACGGAAAACAGTGGGACTCCACTAACAACTTTTAATTAAGAGGAATAAATACTGCGTATCCTGACGCGGAGGAATCTATTGTTTAAGGAGCTCATTATCCATTATCTCAGGAGACCATCAATACGCATATAACCAAGTTTGCTTGCAAGCAATCTGTGGTTTACCGAATCAAGGGCCGTGCGAAAGTACAAGTAAAAAAACTTCAAATTGTTGGACTTCATTCAGCTTCATGTTGACCTTATTTAGAAAACACAAGAGGTTTGTTAGGCACGACTTTCCTTCAAGAAAGCCGTGCTGAGCAGAGTTCAGCAACGACCAATCAACTAGATGGCGACAGATCCTATCCCTAATAAGTTTCTCCAGGATTTTATAAAGGGTGCTAGTAAGACTTACGGGTCTGTAATTACAAACTGAGAATCAATTGTTAGATTTATGTATTAGAATCACATCAGCCAGTTTCCAAATACTCGGAATATATCCATGTTGCAAGAAAGAGTTAAAAAGACGACCCACATGTTCTGCTAGTATCGGCGACAGGTTGTCTATAATTTGACGGAACCCTGTGGGCTTATTCACATGTTGACTCATGGCATGCGTGTGAGTCATTTCGGTGAAATCCTCAGATATCTTATCAGATGAACAGCACTGGTTTGGCCAAGATATATATGGTAGGTTAAAATCTTCAACTATAAGAACCTGGGACCCGAATGTATGCAGCAAACAAAGATTGTCAAGCAAATTTTGCAAGTCCAGAGGTCCTGCTCGAGGGCTTATATAAGCGCATGCTATTATTATGGATTGCTTGTAAGATTGAATGAGACATGAGTTAATTTGGACGTTGTGCGTGCTGAGCCTAACGCTCCATTCTGAAGTTCAAAGACCTAGCCTGAGTCTGATGGCAACATCACACCCGTTTAGTTCACCTGGTCTATCACATCTGACCACAGAATAACGGCTACAAATTGCGTCAGAAATATGATCAGTTGCAGATAGTCAGGTTCCAGTCAGTGATATTACATGCGGTCATAACTCATGCGCTAGGATGGAGAGTTCAGACCACTTATTTTGGATACTACATGAATTTCCGTATATCAATGTGGCAACGGTGTCTTTCGATATATTATTACTCAGTCCTGCTTCATCCTTGGGCGTCATACCCGAGAAGTCAGCACGTTTTTAGTGTGCTACTTAAGAGGGTGGAATCGCCTTGTGCGGCCTGAAGTTCTACTGTACCTTAAAGGTCGCTAATCACGAGCTATGGATTTTCAGGGTCAATACGATTACCAAAATTTCCATCCACAGACCCGTCCGTTGTCTCTATACTTCATAAACAAATATATTTTTCTGCAGAACAGCGTATTCTGTTATAATTTATATCATAACGTGAATTATTCAACCTTTCGGATTATTTCTTGTCGTCGGGCACGACTACGTGTTTCATTTTTTGTTTCTTTAAAGATAATGTAACTTGCATAGAAATGGTCACGTTCCGATTGCAAGAGAAATTCAACTATAAGTAGCATTATAGAGTGACTTGACCCACTTTTGCCGCCCTTTCACGCGCCAACACGATGAACACGCTGTAGTGGCGTATCTGGGCGCATTCCAACCGTACGGAGCAGATTTCTTACAGTACTCGGTCGAGTGATTTACGCGTTTTGGCTTTGCGTATATAGGGTTCATCCTGATTAAGCACCAGGATGTTACGAGATTGATGCCGTATTCCCTGACGAGCCGATTTAAGCTGCTCCACATCCTTGGATAACTTATCAAGGCTCCAAACGACAGTAGCAAGTCAATTTAACTGAGAGTAAAATTTTCTATTGACTACCGCCTTAAACTTTTTAATCGTTTAGCGTGGCTTTTTTAAGGTTCGGGATATTTACTCACCGTAATTTCATTTGAGTTCATTGTTTGTACGGCGGGGCTAGCAGTGTTATTCTCACGCACAACTCCAGCAAATGATCTTTTCACACTAACATTAGAAACTATGCTGTACTGCTGCGAACGATCATTTTTAGATTTCTCGGGAAATGCTTTTTTAGCTGTCCATTGGCACTCACTGCATATCCATTGAAGCCAACGGTGATTAACATAAACCATAGTAGTGCTGGGATGTATCCCTGAACACTCCGGATGTGCCATCTCTTGCAAACATTACACTAGATATCATTCAAGTTTTCTGCAACAATATTTTTTAGGTACTTGTTGGCAATCATAATATAGAAAATATTTGAATAGTGACTGAAACAAATAAATTTTACAGACGATATAGACTGCTCGTCAAAACGTTTTCAAAAATGTATTAGAATAGGTTAATTCTAGTTATGTTGTGTGTATAATGCGATAACTTGATCATGGTCAACATTAGTTGGATTTTTAAAAATAAAATTTATTTATTCATTCAAAACAAATTAATTTCGCATATAAAAATACAATGTTCGTCATATTTTTTCAAAACTTACTGAAATAGGTTAATTTTTTTATGATGTGTGTATAATGCTATAAATTGATTACCGATCTACAGCAAAATCAGAGAGAAGCGATTCGGAATTGGATTGGTAAAAAGAGCGTGAGAAATACATTCAAGTTAAACGTTCCGTGCAGATCGTGTAGTAAATCTTTCACAATATTTAATGGTAATCGCGATAGTACGAAACAAAGCATGGCATTTAGCTTTGTAATTCGTCTTAAACGAAACATGCCTTCTATATAAATGTATAAGACGTGTAGGTTAGCGGGGTCAAATTTTGGGGTGTTACAGCCAATAAATATGCTTGCATCTACTGATGTGCAAGCGATTAGTTGCTTGGGCAGCTTGCACCTGAAGCTTACCATTTGTTCACAGAAGAAGTGTTGCCTAAGATTTAGAAGTCTGTATTTTTCGCGAGCTTCAATATATGTCTTTTAGTTGAAGGGTTGAGAAAACATGTTTTGACAAGCCTCGTCGCCTAAGCCTTCAAGGATTTTGAAAGTTTCTGTTAGGTCACTCCGTAGACGCCAACGCCGAAGCAAGAAAAAAATTAAAGAAATCAGACGTTCTTCGTAGGGTTTCCAAAACATACCTTCAACCATTTTGGTAGCCAGACGTTAGACTCTCTCTAGTAGTAATATGTCTTTATGGAAGAAGGTGCTCCAGGATTGCACGCAGTTTTCTAAATGCGTTTTCGCAATCGCCGTACATAAGTGGATAAACACTTCCGGTGTTCTACATGTCAGAGCGGATTTAGGCCTAAAGAGTTCTACTCTAGCTCGTTGGGCAGCTGAGGCACATTGCGCAGCCAATTTGAAGCCCGCTGTTACGACTATACCCAAATACTTAACACTCTGAATAGATTTAAAGTAGATCCTACTGTTATTCGCAGTTACAGTAATTTTGTCGACTGCTGCAGACAACAAATGATGTTTACTATAGTTTAGAGGAAGATCCTAATCCTGCGACCATTTAATGACCTTTCCAATATCTCTCAACAAATTACCGTGATGACAGGATCCGGTGAATTTGACATCATCAGCAAACATGTAGCGGGGTATGACAACTGCAATGCCAGATCATCGATGAAGATCAGAAAGAGTATTGGGCTTTATACCGAACCTTGTGTGACCCCACTGGTAACTGTTGCGTATTAAGAGGTAGTTTCGCCTACACGACCTAGAAGGATCTTTCGCGGAGAAAACTGATTACATATTCGAAAAGCTTACCAGATATGCCATTGTCCGCGAGCTTTATTCCTAGGAACCTGTGACTAACAGAGTCTAAGACCTTACTAAAGTCGAAGTAAGAGACCTCTACCCGTCCGTCTTCATCCACTGTCTGGGATATTTTATCTAAAAAGCATAAAAGATTCGACAGACACGATTTTCTTTTAAGAAAGCCATGTTGAACCATGCTCGATGATGAATTGTGCACCAGGTGGCTGCACAACCGATCCCTGATAAGTCTCTCCAAGGTTTTACATAAAACACTAGTCAAGCTTACCGGTCGAAAATTCTTGTCTATGTTTGCGTAACCTCTCTTTGGAATGGGTACGACAATGGCTTTCTACCAGTAATCTGGTAGGATGTCTTTGCAGAGGGATTCGTTGTATAATTCACAGAGAAGCTCTGCTAGTACATTAGATATTTCATTCACAATTTTATGATGCACATGGTCAGGTTCGGCGGATTTATTTACGTCTTGATTCTTTAGGACATGAGCGATATCCTCCGTGCAAAACATTTCTCTGTTTAGAGAGGCACCCATTTCCGTACTACGATTTGGGACTGGGTAACCCGCATCACCACCATCCATTCTATGTACGCTTTGAAAATAATCCAGCAAAGCTGGTGCCTTTCCGGGGTCAGAATAGGCTTTCTCGTCATTGTCAAATATTAGGGTACCTATGTGCTCCCTTGCCTTACCCTTAGACTGAACATAACTAAAATACATCTAGGGGTTCTTTTTAGCAGAATTCGCCTGGTTAGTTTCATAGCTTCGCTCGAGCCTCAGTCGTAGCTTTATTGTGTTGTTTCTCGAAGCCTTATAGCACGAACAATTTATATAGGTTGATAAGGCTGCATATCTCCTCCAGTGTCTCTTGCGCCTATTAATGTTGCTTCGCACCGCCAGAGTTCACCAAGGTAGCTTGTTCTTTAGCCGTACAGGTCGGAAAGGACAGTAAAGGTCTTGAAGACTTACAATATTGCGCTTATTAACTGACCATTTACTTTCGATGTCATTTGTTTCAGTGAACCAATCACATCGTGAAGCGGAATGCCGTACGCCATGCCAGTCAACTTCGTTTAGAATACGCCTGTATTTTACTGGTGGCTTAAGAAAACAGATAATTGCCTGGAATGTTATGGTAACATGGTCACTTTTCACCAATGGTGAGTCGTAGGAGAGGTTTTGGAAATCTTTAGGACCTTTAGACAAAAGTAGGTCCAGTGTAGAAGGTGAATATCCATCTCTGTACCCAGATTTCTCACTAACATGCTGATAAAGCGTACTCGAGTGCATCCAATCGAGATATAACTGGGAAATTCTATCAATGGTCGTCTGAGTGTCCCAGTTAATACCCAACAGGTTGAAGTCACCTATTGAATAGACTCGCGGGGCAGTTCTGAGCAACCTGGTAAGAAGTTCCTTAAGTTCCTAATCCTCCTCCTCAGAAGCGCCGGGTGCCCTGTTTAAGAAGCCTAACGCAGTGACGATTGTCGAGACCAGCTGGATGCCAAAGGTGGCCATATTGGTATTTAATGCCATGCTGTAATAGTATAATAGCTCCCCCTCCGCGTCTACCTTCTGGTCTATACGACCGAATAGCTGTATATATCGAAAGGAGATTAACTGGAATAATGTCGGTATCTTGAAGTCAGGTCTCTGATACACCTAGGATCTTAAATTTACTTTCGGAGGCTTTCTGCAATAATTACGGCCATTTACTACGCAGGCTGCGAGCATTTCTGTATAGTATGCTCAGAACATTTCGACTTACCCCTCGGGCGCAGAACCTGAGCTATTACCAAGTTTTTGGTATGTCGTGATCGTCGATGATTCCAAACAGACAAAAAGAGAAAAACGTTTCGACAGGTGTGGGTGATTCTCTGCAGCTTCCCACAGAATGAAATTCTGGACGCTCGATTGGCTCGTTAGCCACATACTGTTCTGCGCAAACTGAACTGAACTAAACGTCAATTTGGACGTTAATCGTCTAAACAAGCATGCAACAATGCAGCACCCCCCAACAAAGCAGAACAAAAAATTGCGTGGAAAAAGTATATTGTGTAATATATTGATTGAAACATGCATCGATATTAATGAAAATTCATTTGAAAAGAAAGTGAAATCACAATGTGCTACATTCAAAACTCAACGGAAAATCATATTTCACACCGGCCTTTTTAATTCAAGGCTATTAGTTTTCGTGCAACATATTGCGGACAATGTACAAATTATCTAAACGCATCATTCCTTCGGTGCGGGCTTTTTCCACCACGAAATGTCAATATGTAAATTCCATATATTTAATTTTGAATTTAGACCCTGAAAGACAAATTGGCAGAAATTATTCCGAAAGAACAAGCTAAGGTAGCAAACTTTCGAAAACAGTATGGATCGACCAAAATTGGTGACGTCACCATCGATATGGTCAGCTTCAAATTCGTTCTAATAAAATTAGGCATATGGTGGTATGCGGGGAATCAAAGGATTGGTTACGGAGACATCTGTTCTTGATCCCAATGAGGGAATCCGTTTTCGAGGACTTTCAATACCTGAATGCCAACAGAAATTACCGAAAGCAGTTAAAAATGGACAACCTCTTCCTGAAGGAATATTCTACCTTTTGTTGACTGGGGAAGTACCTACAAAAGCCCAAGTTGATGAAATATCTAAAGATCTGGCTTCTCGGGCCGATCTCCCTCAGCACGTCTCAAATATGCTGCATAACTTCCCATCTTCGTTACATCCTATGAGCCAATTAGTTGCAGCGTGCTCTGCGCTGAATTCTGAGTCGAAATTTGTCAAAGCTTACAATGAAGGAGTGAAGAAAGCTCTCTATTGGGAAGTAAGTTGCAGGCTTTAACTTAGTTGAATCCTTGATGTTTTTAACATTTTTCATTTGCTCATATTTATGGTAATTCACACGGCTATATGCGTGTCGTAAAAAACCTATATTAGGTTCAAGAATTCAAGTACGATGCTCGTGCAATTCTTTTGCTTCCTCAGGTAAAACGGGTGTAGGTATAGTCCTGGCAACCTGGCAGTATCTTAGCCCACGTGCAGTCTGGCTGTGCGGCATTTTGCCTGGATCAGGCTTGTGCTTTCATACCATACCATATACCTGATTTCACGTGCTGAAAGCTCACTTTTAGACTCGATTCCCGTAAATAGCATGATGTGTGCCGTCCGACTAGCTACATCTATCAACACTATTTCCCGAACTCAAACTAAGTTCTGCTTGTTTGTAGTCGCCACTTATGCTCCGACTAATAGTAGAGCTGATGACAGCAAAGATATTTTTCTACGACAAACTCTGCATTCATACGACGCGCAAAGAGTTCTGATATCATTATTCTTGCCGGTGATATGAATGCTCAACTTGGTCGGCTAAATGTTACTGAGTCAACTCGGCAGTTCATTCAGTCTCGATGTTCAGCGGACAGAAAACGGCGAACGTTTTCTTCACCTATGTGCGTAGCACAAGCTATTTATTAGTAACACTTCGTTTAGGCATAAAAAGCGGCAGCGTGCAACTTGGCGTTGGCCTAACGATGAACAGCCATGGACACAAATTGACCATCTCGCCATAAGCGCTAGATGGAGAAGCTGCATTGAGGACTGTTGCTATTTCCGGAACACTTGCTCAGATTTTGATCATACACTCCTTCGAGATTTACATTAAAATGCTCTGGTCCAAAGACTGTGATCTCTAACCCTTCGAGAAGCTTTCGGAGCCTACAATTCAGCAAGCTCATCGTGGCGGCTTAGCAGATTTTTTCACTGCGATGCCCGACAATATCACAAAAAGAAAAATGCGATTGCTATTGTAATGCACGATGCCGTGGAGTCGACATGTGTCAATTCCACTCTGGCAGAATGTTCCAGTGGATCTCCCAGGTTACCCATCGATTGCGGTTCGCAATATAATGCAAAACGAAGACGCTGCAAAAAGTTGAAGAAATGGAGGTAGCCAGCAATACAGGTAACATCCGAAGACTTCTAGTTGATTCAGCTTACATGTACTAAAACCATTGGTGTTAGCGAAGCAATCATAAAGTAGGATGTTGTCTTAATCACTAACAAAGAGCGCCGCTGGTCTCGTCGGGTGAACCATTTTCATAAGCAACTTAGCTGGCCAGCATCGAGTGGTCCATTATCATGTATTCCATATTATGAACCCTGGTTAGTTTCGGTTCGTACCAACTTTTCTACAACTCAACTTTGTTGATAGATGCTCAGGCATAAGTAACTATTATTTGATCAAAGAACATGTAAATCACTACGCTTTGGAATCACATCGTGGCGATCCGATTCACCGTATGCGGATTACTGTCAGCCCTTCCAATCGGATTTTCGCCTGATAAAGAACTGATGATTCTGTTTATACTCCATATCGTGAACGCACCTTGCTAGGCACTCTACTTGCATCAACTTTGTATTTTCGTGTTTTCGAAAAGTGTAATATCCTTTTGCATTGTGGTTGTTTCGGATGTTGTGTAACCTAGGCGTGTCAAATATTGTAATTATCTCGGTTTATGGCGAAACGTGCTATTTTAGTGACTTGAATTAGGTGTATAAAATGGAACTTTCGCATGGTACCAATTAGAATAAAGACGGTCGCTTATTTAAAAGTAAATTAGATTTCTACATACCTATCGTTGTTGGGCGTTAGCTTAATAAAAGTGTTTGTGGCATGCCTACAGTGTAATTAAATATGATTCGATAACATCAGTTTTCTTGACCTATCAGTACTTTAACGTATCCCTTGCGGTACATGGTGCCTTTTGTGTTTGACAGGCTTGGTTTAGCCTAGTGTTAAAAGTGGTCAGAGCAATAAATTTCCTTCGCAATGATTATTAACTGCTCCTTATATCTGACCCGGCTTCCATTGTCCGCGTATAGTGAACGAATGTTGAAGCACGCAGACTCCGGTTTAACTCAGACTTCCACAGTCAGCTTGGGAGCGAAACATTATGCTGTTCATTCTAATATATTTTTTATCTATTTCACTCTGGCATCGCCATGATTGCAAAGATACAGCTGCCCGTTC
The DNA here is from genome assembly GCA_013407085.1 of Atriophallophorus winterbourni. Taxonomy (NCBI): domain Eukaryota; kingdom Metazoa; phylum Platyhelminthes; class Trematoda; order Plagiorchiida; family Microphallidae; genus Atriophallophorus; species Atriophallophorus winterbourni. The sequence goes on along the minus strand of JACCGJ010019043.1, from coordinate 27,526 downwards.
AACACGACGAGGACTGTTATTGTGCTTGATCAGGGTTTTGTGTTAAGCAATTTATGCCTCCAACATTTTTGCTTTGTAATCAGCCCTGTCTAGGTTTGCTGCATCGTTCAAAAACTTTAAACACAAAATCGAGAACGGACTGTTTTTTCTTTACAGGACTTTGTAAGCTGACTCTCGCTTAGCCAACATCTGGTGCAATACACTGGGGCCATTTTTCTTCTTTTTCTTAAAACGTGTTCATCCCACAAACTGGTCGGGGCAATTATTATCAAACACATTATATCTAACACCTTTCTCTCATCAACTAAATTAGTGGTGCCCTTACAGTCATACGTTCGAGCATCATCGAAATTATGTGTGCGTTAACAGCACAACGCTTGTTCTATCCAATTTTTAATCAAAATTTGCCTTGGTTATCTTCCATCGTGTTCGGATTTGATATAACCCTTTTACCCGCCTATAGTACGTTTATGAAGATTCCGTGAATTTGGTCGCCAAGTTGCCTACAATTGCTGCAATGATCTATCGAAATTTGTACCGCGATGGCACTTCGGTGTGCGCGATCGATCCGAAAAAGGATTGGTCGGACAATTTCTGCCGCATGCTCGGTTACGAGAAGCCGGAATTTACGGAAATGATGCGACTCTATCTGACTGTTCATTGTGACCATGAGGTAATGTTTGGTGCACTTTGCGTTTGTTCTGTATACTGTTTACAAAATTGTTTTCTCTGTTGATATTAGAAGCAATATCTTTATTAACTTAGTGGTATTTATGTCTAGTCAAGTAGAAAACCCCCGCTTTATTTAAGGTGCTGAATCCTGTAACCATATTTTATGCAGTATCAAGTTCAAATGGTTCGCTTTTAACTTCGTAAATGCGCTAAATGGTAAGGCCTAGATTATCATCAACTGTCAAAGGCTCCACCACAAAGATCAGCCAGCAATACCCAAATCAATGTTTTATTTTACTGATCAACCTGTTATCAGCATCCACGTCTTGTATCCATTATAAATTCCCCGGTTGCCGTATTTTGTACAATAAATGTTTCATTTGGTACCCTTGAGTGGCATTTTTAATCAACTGTGTTTATCATTTGTGAATCAGGGTGGTAATGTGAGTGCGCATGCTTGTCATTTGGTCGGCAGTGCCTTGTCTGACCCGTATTTGAGCTTCGCCGCCTCGATGTGTGGACTGGCTGGCCCGCTACACGGCTTAGCTAATCAAGAAGTGCTTATCTGGATCACCCAACTGAGGGACGCTCTCGGAGATAACCCAACAGACGAACAAGTGTCCAAGTATGTGAACGACACCATCAAAGCAGGGAGGGTGAGTTATCACTGTGTGCATCGTTTACGGTTTACAACATTGTAAAGGCTTAGTCTTCGGGGTCATTGTTTTTATTCAAATTTGCCAATTATTTTACTCTATCAACCTTTCATGTGCAAAGAGCACGAAACTGACATGGATATGCCTTTGGCGTTAAAGCTGGCGTGGGTGACGTATCGTGAAAATTGCATCAGTTCAGCGAGGATTCATTCCTGTGTCAACTCATTCTTAGTAATACTCATTCTGTTTGCTTATGTGTATCTTGTACTGATGTGGTTGCTGAGGTTTGGATAGAAAAGCAAATCACGTCCAGAATTGCTAAAGCCAACTAGCATTTACCAGACTTAAGTGTCTCTGGAAGAGACGTGATTTAAGCTCGAGTTTGATGGGCGGGATAAATTCCACCTCGGTAAGGACAGTATTGCTTTACGGGAGTGAATGTTTGACAGTTCGCGCAGATGACGTTATAAGGCGGGAGGTCTTCGGCCAATGTTGTTTGCAAAGGATTGCTTACGTTCGGTGGCAACATCACGTTTGCAACTCTGAGGTCTTAGGTAGCAACGGCACTAGCCTTCAAACAGCCATTAACCGATGTCATCTACGCTAGTTGGGGCACGCCCTGCGCATGAAACCCGAACAATTGCGATAACACCGACTGAGATGGTTTGGCCACATCCTGAGACGCTCGGACGCTGAACTAACCAGGATGACACTATCGCCGACACCCTGCGCAGAATGGCGTTGTCGTAGCGGAGGACAAGTGAAGACTTGGCTCGCCACCGTGAGATCGGACGTGGAGCTGCTTGGCCTACGATTGGTTTACGGATGGAGCACGTTGGACCGGACTTGGCTTAAAATCTGCGCGGATCTCGCTTCTAACCGCCAAGCGTGGGTGGCTGCAATCCGTAACGTCAATGAAGCCGACTCATCCTCCAGGAGGAGATAGTCGCACAAAAGTAAAGTAATTGCCACGCCGAGCGTTCTATGCGTCAACTGGTACAGACTGGATAAAAGTGGCTGGTGGTCAGCCGCTAACTTGGACGGGTGCGTTTGTCTGGATGGGGTGCAAGAAAAGGTGAGAGAGTTTGGCTCGGCACATTAGTAACGATCGCAATGAACCAACTTCAATAGAAAGAGTGCATCATCTCCCGTTCCCCTGATATTTTTTACCTGATCATGTGCAAATCGCACGGATGGGCAATCGTACAGTACTTCTATGCTGTGCGGCTAACACCGTGCTAAATTGATTGGCCAGAAGTAGTTAGCTGCATGCTGAAACAGGCTGGAGTCTCACTACCATTTCGTGTTCTTTTTTCTTCCTCATATCTGTCTAGGCCTGGGCAACATGACAGTATCTTAGTCCACGTACAGTGTCTGACTGTATGGCACTTTGCCTGGATCAGGCTTGTGCTTTCATACATACATACACAATAAAAAAATAAACGACCTGTGTAAATAAACAAAAAATATTCATTGTTCTGTTCGGTATTTCACCTACCGAACTCGTAATCACACCGTTCTCATCTCTTAGCGGATCTATTTCCACACGCGGCACAAACCTTTTTTCACTTAAAAATCAAAAACTAACCTGTCTTCTCAATTACTTAACGTGTATTCCGCATCGCTTCATTTCTTTGCCATTCTATACGTTGAATCCAACTGCTTTCATAAATCTGTTATATTTTCAAGAAGTTTTTAGATTGCATTACTGCCTCTTTAGTGTCTCGGTCCGATTGTAGACTTTCACCTATTTCAGTCCACCGTCACACTCAACCTGGTCGGTATTATTCCGCCATTATTCTTGCTAACATTGCCACCTATTGCTGACTACCTAGCGGTGCTACTTTATGTCTGATTTGGATTCTGTGTGCTCTTTGAACCCATTATTTAGTGTCACATTCTTACATTCTTCTACTTCAACAACGCACTAGTTTCCTTGTAACATTTCCTTCCACAGGTGGTTCCTGGCTTTGGTCATGCTGTGCTCAGGAAAACGGATCCGCGCTATTCTTGCTTCCGCGAGTTTGCCCTGAAACACTTCCCCAATGATCCACTAATCAAAATTGCCAGTCAGCTGTTCAAAATTGTCCCGCCGATTTTGCAAGATCTCGGCAAAATTGCCAATCCTTGGCCCAATGTGGATGGACACACGGGAGTTGTGTTATACGTACGTTTTGGTGTCTCGTTACTTTCTCACCAACTGTGCTATTTCCTTCACCAAATGAGTACAAGCTTGATGTCCGGTTGCTGACGGAGCGTGCATTGTTTGCGGTTGTGTACCATGTCTGAGCCTATGCACTTGACAATCAAGATATACAATACGATGAAATGTTGACTGTATTTAATGCAAGGTTGATCACTGTCAATTAATATCTGCAGTTCTTCTGTGCTGCCTGGGCAACCCGACAGTATTTCAGCCCACGTTCAGTTTATGTCTGTACTGCAGTTTGGTGGGATCAGGTTTGTGAGTTCATACATATTTCATACAATACGCACGGATGTGCAATCGTACATTATTTATGTGCTGTGCGGCTAACACCCTGCTAAATTGATTTGGCCATCGGTGGTGAGCAGCATGCTGAAACAGGCTGGAGTCTCGCTACCATTTCTATTTCCCCCCTCACATCTGTCTAGGCCTGAGCAACCTGACAGTAGCTTAGCCCACGTGCGGTCTCTGACTGTACGGTACCATTGTCATGTTCTTTCAAGTATTATATATATACTGTTATATTATTATATCACTTGTATCAGAGGCTACCTTGATGTTAAACATACACAGATTGGCAATTGTACTGCACAGATTACCTCATGCTAAATTGCTTTGCCACTGGTAGTGAGCTGCATGTGGAATCGCGCTTATGTCTTGTTGCCATTTTCCCTTTCGTATATCTGTCTAAGCCTCACTGTATCGTAATCCGTGTACAGTCTGTAACTTTGCGGCATTTTGTCTGTTTTCCTGTTTGCGGATCCACATTGCCAGTTGACCGTAGGCAATTTTCGGAACATATTGCCCCCATTGCGTTTATGGTATAACACTATCTGATCGCACAAAATTTATTGAACCGTTTTCTTCCCAGCATTACGGCATGACGGAGATGCAATACTATACCGTTCTGTTCGGCGTATCGCGAGCGCTTGGTGTACTTTCTTCGCTCGTGTGGGATCGTGCTCTCGGTCTGCCGATCGAGCGTCCCAAGTCACTGTCCACGGAGATTCTGATGAACATGGTGCAAGCCAAAGCGGGTTGAAACCAAAAATGTAGCACTCCAGTTTTCCACCAAATTTGGAGCTTCGTATCGCATTTATCCCCGTGTTTCCGGTTCGGTTATTCTCACCACAACTCATTCCCTCGGCTAACGCCGCCCCCTTCCTGCTTTTCAATTGTGTACCGTTGTTTGTTGTTCATATTGTTTGGTTTAGGTTCAATGTTGCCGCCTCGTTGTTGCTAATCAGACGCGAATGGCTATCAAATCCTTGTATCGAAAAAATAAATAAATATTGTTCCACTTTCTATCCGTTTTTCCTGCTTGATTGTATCGTGCTATGCTGAAGATGGATACTGAACATGACAATACCAACCCTTCAAGCTGTTGTATTACACCATCACGTTGCTCCTAGCCGTTCCTGATAAACCGACAACCGCGCTTTGGTTAGTAGCTACCAAGGCCTCCTGGTTTCCTTGAGTTCGTAGTTTCACTGTCAAACGATATTTTTTGTGTCCACTCAGTCACGTAGTGATTGATCACTTCCGGTATTGGGTCTCTGACCGTTTTTGGTGTGGCAATATAGACATGGATTGTCACGCGCAGATATGATGATTTAATGTGTAACGTGATTTTCGAAATTTCAACGTGTATTTGGTTCAAACAATGGTTGGCTAGTGTTGGGACGTTAATAAGAGTAACTATAAATGACTGTAAACAAAGTTATGCTACTGTTGCATAGGGTTCGTACAACGAACCACGATGTTCAAACACGGGGGATATAAATGATTGTATTCTAACAATAACATCCTTCTTTCCACGCGGTTTTTGGTGAAACGTGTACTTAAAGGATGCTGTGTATCAGAAAGTGTCTATTGGTCCGATTCGTAAAAGTTGCTGGGGTGTCAATCAGTGATCCCGTCTTTTGACTGTCCACTTGGAAGGCTCGTGGTAGCCGCCGGTATTTGTATTCATGGAGTCGAGGTTATGGAATTCAACTGTCACCTATCGCATCGATGGGTTGTATATTCATTTATTTCATTATATCTGATCACCAATTATATGGTAATCCATTTCCAGTATTTAATTAGTGCAGTTCACCGTGGATTCGGTTCTTGGACACAGATCCAGCTGTTAATCATGTCTTTTTCATCATTTTGCCCTCAAATTCTATTCTCGCAATCTTCGCGCTATCAGTGCTTGCTATATTTTACTCACTTTGACTACAAGGCGAGTGATTGTAGTCGGTCCTGGAGCGATTTCAAATAAGTTTACTTTTTAAACGGTGCGTTTCTGGGTTTGTATCATACGTTGCTTTCACCAAAAGGACGAATAGCCGTACGGATTTTTAAGATCGTTTATAGACATGTGTTTCATTGCCATTTATTGAGCACCGGCTGCCTCCAATAATGACCTGCAATTCGAATTAGCATCATCGTGAGACATTGTTTTGCTCCGGTTTCCTATTTGTCATTATCACAAATTTAAATTCTCAATGCACCTTGACCCGGGGTTAAGACACTGTTTAAAGTGAACAGAAAATAAATGTTCATCCACAGTCATTTCTATCACGCACGCCCCACGACCGGTTTTATGTTGTTCGCACTCATCCCTATCTGCATGTATTTTGGCACATGTCGTTGAACAGGTTGGTCGTACCAACCTTATCTACCAGTGGCATACAAGTGCAACTTGTTTTGAACAGAACATGTTTGACAAACTAGCCCTCTGTGAGCACTTTACACGTTCCAAAGGTTGTCATAACCATGGGTGGCAGTGGGGATAAGCTCCCACTGTTTATAAAATGCTCTCATATGGCACGCGTCTCAAATAGCCTCTGACAACCAAGTCCAGCTTCTGGCCTGCACGAGTGGCTCTCCGAGTCCGGCGGAACTGCTACCAACAGGAGAAGGGGCGAAGGCGAGTGACTGGCGCCTGAAAATAAGTTTGCTTCGGGCAGATGGAGCTCGTTAGCCTGGGAGGGCATTTCATCTAAGGGAAGGAAAACCCTGATTTTCAACCTCCGCTGCCTTGCGGGATACCCGATCGCGGGAAAGGCTTCGGGAGAAAACCCAGAGGAAAAACCTGGAACAGATTCTGGTAGACCACCTTTTTCTGGCAACTCCCTGCTGCCTTGCAGGCCGCACTTGGTTGTGCAAAGGCTAGAGAAGCTGACTCGAACAAACGCCGAGTGGTACTGGGGACGCCGCTTTGTACCCAAATCCCCAAGAACCTTCATTGAAGCCGTCTCATCCTCCAGGAGGAGATAGTCGCACAAAAGTAAAAGTAAAGTACTTTACACGTATCCACACATTCGATGGATACTTTTTAACAATTAACTCTAACTCGAGTTCTTGTCTTGTGTTCCCATTTGAAGTTGGCCACGAGAGTGCCTTTTTTAAAGCGCCTAATTGGTTCACCGTAATTGAACCTACGGACAACTGTTACACTTCAATAGCTTGTTTCGTGTTTTAGAATCCTCGATGCTTGCAAAGGACCAGTTTGTTTCAGTTTTTCGCCTGATTCTAACGGTTTGTCGTTGATAGCTGGTCGTGCACTGCATTTAATGTTTTATGTGTTGAGCGTTCTACCTATTTCATGTTAGTTATCATCCGCTTATAGTTGATGCTGCCACTTTTATGGTTATCGTAAGAACACTACTTCTGAAATAAAGGCTTTATATCGGTGGGCACGTGCCCTTCAATGTCAACCTTTGTGTACTGTTCAGTTACGCGTATTCAAGCAATCTGTCTGGTGAGTGGTTGGCCATCACTTTTGAACTGTGTGTTGCCATTATACCTAACAAAAGGCGTAAATGTTTACAATATTGCTGCTACTTGCTGACGCCTCATTGTCAATAACCTCCGTTTTAAATATGCTGCTTTCATTCGTTTAGTACACCACCTGTAGGCAAAGTTGAGGTGTATCAGAATTCATTTCGTTAACGTAATGGACGCTGCACTCGATGCTGGATCTTGTTCGTCGCGGCATCTCTCGTACACGTAACTCTTATCCTCTGTCCTAACGTCCGTGTTATTTTGTTCTAATTTCGCATTGCAGCTCTAGCAATGGACGAAGATGTTGCCGACTTTTTGGATGTGATAACCTGCGGTGAAGAGCAGGTTTACCAATCTGCGTTTCGAGTAAATTTTGAACAGGCTCTCAATGCTGGCATGTGTGCTGGCCAGAGTGTGTCAGATTCCCAAGCTGATATGGACGCACGACTGGAGCACAATGCTCGTTTACAAGGTTTGCGAAAGGGAATGGAATTGGCTGGGGAATTGTGTTGCTATTACGGAATGGCTGATGAATTACTGACGAGTGAGTAAGTGCTTTCCAACATCATTCTATTTACTTTTGGAGATGATCAAGTAATCAAGAATGTCCAATCGCGTGGTACTTCTGTACTGCGCTGGTTACCCCGTGCTAAATTGATTTGCTTCCGGTACTGACCTACATCCAAATCACACCGGCTTTACGGCCGTTTCTTCCTTTCTTTTGTGTGTCTGGCAGTATCACATCCAACGTGGAGGCTAAGGCTATGCGACCCTTTGTTTTGAACAGACTTGTGATTTATATCATAATATAATCGCTTTTTAGACCATGCGATACCTTGAATAATTCTTCCTTAGAATGATCGTAAAAGAATCGGACGTCAACTCGAATTCCGTATGCTCGTAATTTAGGACGAACTTTTCGTCGTGGCTTAGTCGACACATGGAGCTCGGTGCATATGTTTTGCACATTTTCGCTGCCGCCATCTAGGTTTCTTGTATTTTACAACTTCACAACGTGAGGGTGTTGCGTTCCACTAGGGTCATTGTTAGATAGTTTTCAACTGCGAAGATATCCGGTTCAAAAACACCTTCACAAAGTTATTCACAGTAAAGCGTTTCAAATCCTGCGAGTACATTTTCACTCTTGTCCGTTCATCACTTGGGTCTCATACAGACAAGAAGGCAAATATTTCTCACTGCTGTGAATGATCGGGTTCTTGTCTGCGACGCTGTCTGAAAGTATTGATGTATTAATGACCATCGATGTGCAATCCTACAGTACTTCTGTGCTATGCGGCTTGCACCGTAGCAAATTGATTGCCGATCGGTAATGAGCTGCATGCTGAGACACTGGAGTCTAATTGTGTATTTACTTTGATGGTAAAATACTAATCTTAGTTGCTCAGTGTTACCTGAGCTTGAAGTGGTTGAACATTTCCTCGCCAGACTAGAAGGCATTATCGTCATAGTTTTCCGGTTGGTTGCGATCGTGACTTCTTTGTAAACGTTGATTATCTCGTTCCTTGTCGTACCAGTGGTTCCTTTCAAGGTCACAATGTTGGCCATCGGTTGATGTTGACCACATCACAAGCTTATGTCGCCTTCATGATTCACGGCGTTTCATGTGAGAATCAATCTCTTTCGCAGTGCTCACAGCTGATGTTTCCCTTTCTTCGAATCTCTAGTATCATCAACGGTTTCGTTTAGGCACTCAGCGTCTGAAAATGACTTGTCGTTTTGTTCTCCCTTTTTCATCAGGGTTACATCAGCTGAATTTGAGCCTCATACACAGAAACGTCACGCTTTCATTATGAAAACAGCTCGGGAATTGCGTGACTTACTCATCGTGTCTCCTGGACTCATACAATTCGAATCTGGGAAGCCTCAGCTTCGTTTCAACCAAGAATCCTTTGACAATGATATCACGCTTATTCGAAACAAGGCGAAACAGTTGCAGAGTTTGCTTGATATTCACGGTATCGGTGAATCACTTAACAAATTGTCTTTCTGATTTTGCCCTTTTAAATTATTTTTGTACGAAACTTATTTCATTTGCTTTCCAATTGGCAATAAATTCATATAAACGTTTTCATGAGTCATTTGCTTTCAGATATTCATAGCTTACTTCACTATCAGAAACCGCTAGTTTGTATGCGCTGAGAGAGCATAATTTTTTAAGTTCTCTAGCATCTATGATGATGACTTAATGAGCTTATAAGCAAGTGTGTTTAGTTGACCTGCTTACCCGGTGGTTTCGATTTGATGTTTGATTTTTAATAGTTTGAGTGCATCGAAAATCGTTTGAAGTGTTTTTCCGGTGATTCAGGAACTTTGCCAGAAACTTACGTGCTTGTGGGTTACAGTTTAGGAACAGCAAAAGTTTTTAACGTGTGAATCAAGTTTATGCTTTGATACCACTGTTGAAAAACAGTTCCACACCGTAAATCGGATAGAGATCAGATACACGGTCTGGACTCGACCTTGTGGTTCAAGTGTAAAATGAAATGATGTAGTTAGAATCTGCTACTTAACCTCACACGACGACCAAACAATGACACGCTAACAAACAACCACTGAAGTCATACAAATTTGCACATTTCTTACTCCCAATCACTCAGCTCCAGATTGTAAAGTAGGCAGCCAAGGTTAAACTAGGTATGTTCTCCTTTCCAGCAAGCAGACGGATTAACAATACTATTGAAGTGACACCTGCTACTGTGGTACTTCTTGATATAAGGAGAGGGAGCCATCCCCATGTGAACTTCATCACTGACTTCTCCTGGACGATGGATCCACCAAAACGGTCTCTGGGGAGACAACCAGATCGGCTTACCATTGTCAACCAAACTGACAGTAGTCCAAATACGCTATAAACTTCTACTTCAATTCCAACGACTCAACGTCTTACAGCAATGCATTTCATTCATTGACCACCCGAGTAGACAATGTGAATTGCGCCGTGAGCCTCAGCGGTCTCCGCTTTTTCAACTTTAAGCTATGATTACAAGTTTTTCCATTTTCTGTCAAAGGGAAGAATTCTTGTAAGGTCTACACGTAACACCCCAGAAGTATTCGGTGGGTAACGTCTATCCTTCATGGGATAGAGACGCAACTTGTCAAGAAGGCAGGCGCACCGTTACCGTTGATAGGCTCAATAGAGTTCTGATGCTTAAGTGAAATTGAAATGGACCCCACGATTGCACGGCAGCATTTGCACACGTGGTTCATGCACTTAACCTTTTGTCTACTGACGGTAACTCTAGTTACAATCTCAAATTTTAGCCCATAGAAATTAAACAAGTAGTCGATTGCTCAGTAGCTCCCGTCGATACCTTCAGTCATCATCGGAATGCACTTGTCAGGTGGCGTCTGGCATCTGATCTTCACAGGACTCATTTTACTGCCAGTCAAATCTCAACATTGATGCTGGTAAGTCACGTGTTTGCTACCCTTACTTTATAATGTGTTTATATGTACTTCCACTCATTTATTGCATTTCATGATATGCCGTTTCGCTTGTCCTGGTCGTGATCTTTGAGCATAAGTTAGCAAACCACGAGTTACTACTCTGTCGTAATCAAATTGGGTCTTCTGATTATCATCGTTACATTCTGTATACTAAATGTATGAATTGAGTATTGTCATGTCTAATAAGCCGAAGAACAGCCGGTGCCACCATTTCTTACTTTTACAATCCACTCCATACAGCTGATGCAGCATATCATGTTTATCCACGCCTCCCATGTGCTTGCTGCAGTCACTCACTACGATTGGGAATATGACTGTGACTTTAGTACCATCTTTTTGTTTTCTTTGAACTGAAGTCATGGAGATATTAGGTTTTGAGTCCTTCCATTTGAAAGCTGTGATGCCGAGAGGCGTGGGTCTGTAGTCAAAATCTCCTCTTTTCATAGCCTTGTCTTCAATGAGTTGGTAATAGTGTACACAGGTAAAACAGAATCGAAAAGAAATTGTGAACAAAGAAAGCACCTGGGGCTTGGTGGTGATGTGGTCATGTTCTTGACACAAAACGTCAAAGAAAAAATAATAAACTCTTCTTTGACAATTACTTTTCCTCTGTTGGAAACGCTTCAATCCGTAGCAGCAGAAAAGACTTTCCCCAACTCATTGAAGACAAGGCTATGAAAAGAGGAGATTTTGACTACAGACCCACGCCTCTCGGCATCACAGCTTTCAAATGGAAGGACTCAAAACCTAATATCTCCATGACTTCAGTTCAAAGAAAACAAAAAGATGGTACTAAAGTCACAGTCATATTCCCAATCGTAGTGAGTGACTGCAGCAAGCACATGGGAGGCGTGGATAAACATGATATGCTGCATCAGCTGTATGGAGTGGATTGTAAAAGTAAGAAATGGTGGCACCGGCTGTTCTTCGGCTTATTAGACATGACAATACTCAATTCATACATTTAGTATACAGAATGTAACGATGATAATCAGAAGACCCAATTTGATTACGACAGAGTAGTAACTCGTGGTTTGCTAACTTATGCTCAAAGATCACGACCAGGACAAGCGAAACGGCATATCATGAAATGCAATAAATGAGTGGAAGTACATACAAACACATTATAAAGTAGGAGTAGCAAACACGTGACTTACCAGCATCAATGTTGAGATTTGACTGGCAGTAAAATGAGTCCTGTGAAGATCAGATGCCATACGCCGCTTGACAAGTGCACTCCGATGGTGACTGAAGGTACCGACGGGAGCTACTGAGCAATCAACTGCTTGTTTACTTTCTATGGGCTAAAATTTGAGGTTGTAACTAGAGTTACCGTCAGTAGACAAAGAGTTAACTGTCTTTCAAACTGAGCGTGTGGTAAAGTTTCAAGATCGATTCTAATGTTAAAACACTACGAATTATGATTCCACATGGTGGCGAAATGTAGGTGCAGCGTAAATGTAACCCATTCATCCAAACGTGATATAGAGATGTAATTTGCCACATACATCCACAGTTGACATCCTCTTCCAATCGACTTATTGATCGTGTCTGGCGAAAGGTTATTCGAAATACACGAATCGATGTATGGGAGAGTATTGCACTCATCCAAGCTGACTTATCAACAGCGATGTTGGGAACACCCAGATCTTTTGTCTTCATGCTGGATGGCAGGCCAAGGTCATAATGACGCCGAAAACATGAAAGATTGAAACTATACTTTGTGAGATGTATAATGGTTGTATCGTCAGCAGTGAAATGTTTATTGACTAACCTAAATCGCCATGTAGCATTAAGATACCCATTTGCTGATCCAAATCAAATCAATGTGAATCAGCTTCGGGGTGTAACGATCTTTACACTTGTTCGTTTCACACTTTTGGTTGAGAGGCACTGTGTGGACCGGTCGTCAGATTCTAATTGATTTGAAAGTAACGTGCGCGATCAGTGAACGTTTTCTTGCCTAAGCCTGAGTAAAATTAGTACGGAATAGTTTGTGATGTAAGTGCGCGCTTGAGTAACATCCGATCGTGGCGTTTTTTGTTGATTGGCTCGCATTTAATTCAATTTTTGGGACTGCAAAGCATATAGCCATACAGAAAACCACATAATAATATGGGAACTAGGAATAATATAACAAGCAAAAGCAGCTTTTGGTTGCTTAATGGGCAGTTCAAGAATCAGGCAAATTCCAAAGGGCTGAAATTGTAACGAAGTTAAGGAATCACTACAAATGGTTAGAAAGATACGTTTGAAAGATAAAGCGCTCTACTCGTCTAGAATCAGAGTAGGACCGCTAAAATGGAAAGGAGTTATAGAGTTTCGATATAATAAGGATGTAAATATAGATGTAGATATATCGATATAGATATGTCGTCAATCTTGCTCATAAGTATCGTGTAGATTCTCCACGGCTCAAGAAAGGAAAAAGAAACCACCACTGATTGTTAGGCTTCGCGGTTATGCAAACACAATGGACGAACGCGTTGCTGCTGCTGCAAGAGGTCAGGAATTGCTCAGAAGCGGTTTGAGCTTGGTGATTTCAAATGGCTTTAAGAATTCAGGTCAAGGATTCGCGGGTTCGGTTTCTGCATCATAGTCCTTCACTTGTTAGTGGTGCTCATAGACGCAACGACACCGTTCCGGATATCGTTTTGACGATAACGCATGTGAAGGATATCCTTTTATTCATTTCACATCAAAATTGGATTCGATCAATATCAAGCAAACGGTTCAGTAGATGCTCATGTTGGCTAATTAAAGATCACGCTCTAGTCGTTTTAGCCAGAAACCTCATGAGCTTCATTCTGGCATCTAATAAATAATATGGCGAGTTCCATAACTTTAAATATTCTTCTGTACGAAATTGTAACCAACATTTTGTCAATTATTCTCTTACACCCAATTACTCCTCGCTCATCCACGAGGAGAATATTTGAACCATGCTGGAAAATAAAAGATTTCGCCAATTAAACCGAAATAAGAGCGAAAATTATTCCAAAATCTCCGAAAGAATTTGTGTCGTTTTGTTGGCAATAGCGAACCAGTCCATGTGTGACTTTTGCTTGCGCAGGTTCGATTTATCGATCGATCGTCCGCGGAGGGACAATCGTGTGACTCATTGTGGGGTGTTTAAGTGCACTACTAAACGCTCGAATACGTTCTTCAAAATACAGTCAGTAATGTAAACGTCTGAATGTAATAGCAAAAGAAATACGTACAACGAAATACATTTTAAAAATGCTTCCTGTTAATGCAAAGGAATTTGAGTGCAATCGGTTAGAGTGACACACGGTAAGCGTACTATAGGCTGTTTAGCGGTAAGGTCAAATAATTGGTGGTGGGTTGACCGATACTTAATCATGTTCCCTGTCCTGACGATCACCCTTGGTCTGACGAAGCTTCTGTGTCAGAAGTGAAACGTTACCCAAAAACCACTCTAACCGATTGCACTCAAATTCCTTTGCATTGTGAATACACGATCGGTCCCAAAAATATTCCAATCGATTGCTGCTTCCTGTTAAATTTAGATATGCAAATCGCAAACAAAACTTCAATTTCACAGCCAGCTGCGTCAATCTTAGTGTACCGGGCATCGGTTCGCATAGCATATTGGCGTTATTGAAAATCCAACTTGATTGTTGCTGGTCTCGTTCGTTCGATCTGATACTTCACACCGTGACTATTCAATGCTATTTTGAAGCAAAATTCTCCCAGAAGGTTCATAGTACATGGTCGATCAGAGGAGCTTCCCCAGTGTTCTCGTAATACCCATTCAGTAGTGTAAATTTGCTCGGCTCAAATTATGCGTCGATGCAACAATCGTATCCTATTTCATTTTGAAAGCTATGGGTAGTGTCCTGAAGACGGTGGTTGCTAAAGGATTATGACTAATTCAAAAGCTTAATTAGAAATTTCAGCTTTGCATTAATGCTTAATACAAAAGAACATGGTGCACAATTACAAAATAACAACAAAATAAATGTTCTCTCAATTGTTCGATGAGTAAATCCTTTTGACTAAGATATTCTGAAAGCGAAGGGGATGAATGAACGCTGGTAAAGTGATGCTCGAGATTGCAATATAATATATTTCGATCGAGTGGTAGAAAATCATCGAGATTTAGATAGTTCGGTACAGACAGTGTGGGAGTTATCATCAAGAATATTATCAATAAGTCGATCACTTGAGAAAAATTGTTGTTCGATTATCATTTCCAAGATGCGTTCTTAAGAAATTGAACTTGCACAAGAAATAATTTAGATGCAACGTCTTATTACCACAAAGTCTTTTGAAAGGTGTGCAGGAAACATTGTAGGCGAGTAGTATGAGAGATAGTGCCTGGCATCTTTTGTGAGATATACTCCGCCTGCTGTGATGGCAAGCTTTTCAACCTGAATCGGTTGAGAGCACAAACCGCGGTACGAAATGTGCTAATCTGTGACCTGCTGTTTGCCGACGATTCAGCATTTATTGCTCACTCCCAAGAGAACCTACAGTCGCTAATGGACTGCTTTTCGTCGGCATGCAAAGACTTTGGGCTAACAATCAGCATGAGCAAGACCAAAGTCCTCGGTCAAGGTACTATATCGCCTCCCATCATAAATGGTTGGTGCAAGTCGGAAAACCCTTTTCCCTTTCCTTATACACTTGGCAGCCACCCGTCCTTTGAATGGAGACATCAACAAAAAGATTCGGAATCTTGGTTGTCTGGCCATTTGAAAGAACAGCCTACAGTGACGAAGCCGCTCTACAAGCGTGCGTGCAGGAGGGCTAGGTACTGAAACGTATTTCGGACGTTTCCCCACAACACTCACTCGTGAAATTACAAACACTACATACATCCTGTCGTTTGACTACGCTGTACAAACTTGCGACGCCAGGGATGGAAAAAAACATCGCGCCCTCGAAGAATTTATCACAAGGCACCAAAACGAGTTTACGGATTGAATAAACTTACCCGTTTGAGACAGCGACCTGACCAACTTGGACTGTGCACCACGAGCGCAGAAGATATCCTAACGAGGACCTCACTCTGAAATATGAATCATCTACGCGAAATCCCACCCTCTCAAACACCTCTTCAAGTTTCGTTTCCGTTGTACCCACACGACAGCCACCCTTTGAACCTTTCAATCCCACACTCACGATTGAAGTTCGTGATCACTTCTTCGCTGGTAGTGTATGCTTCTGGTGGAATAGCTTGCAGATAGATATTGTTACCTCATCGAACGAGCGCACATTTAAACAAAGGTTACGAAAAACCTTATGTGTTGAGACTACTGCGTTGGACCCCTACCTATTGATTGTCTATAAAATTTTAACGCACGGAAGTACCGTCATCCAAAGATTCTTTTCCCCCGTCTGTGGTGCCATTGAAGGAGTATATTTTTGCTCCACTATATGAGAACATGGACATGATCATACAAGTAACGAGTTTTTTTATAATTTTTTATACGTATATCCTATGGTATTGTACAGCAATTGCTTTTTTAAACCAAAATCTTGATCTTGAATCTTGAAAAAAACGGTTGGAAACTGTCAGCTTGAATCAGTACATCATTTCACATACTTTGTAAGTGGTTAACGGTACGAAACATTGTTTGGCGACACCATCGGAAAAACCCATCATCCGAGACCTGGGAAACATTCCGTTTACTGCGGAACAAAGTAAACAAATTTGTCATCCAAGACAAGTTGTGCTTCCAAGAAGTGATATCAAGCAGGATGGAGCGAAACCCCAAAATACTATATCGTATGGTTAACGATCAAGCTAAGGTGAAACCTGGAGTAGCGTCCGTGAACACATCAGCTGGACCAACAACAACTGCAGCAGAAACTGCTGATGCTTTAGCCACGTTTTATTCATCGGTATTCAACCCGATACAACATGCAATAAACAGCCCAAATCCAACACTTTCAAACACGGTTGCCCTAAGTGAAATAAGTGTCACTCAGAAACGCGTCCTCCAAGGTTTATTCAATCTTAAAGCCGGAAAGTCTCCTGGGGCCGACGGAATAACCCCGAAAATATTGAAGCAATTTGCGAGTTTGGTATACAAACCACTCACTTACTTGTTCGAGCAAACACTGGCAAGCGGAGTGATTCCTACAGATTGGAAACGCGGAATAATTTCTCCTATTTATAAAGGTGGAAATCGCTTCGATATTTCTAACTACCGACCCGTTACTCTGTTACCAGTGATTTCAAAATTACTTGAGCGACTCATTGTTGACGATCGAATGAAACATTTCGAGAATAATCAGTTGCTTTCGAGGAACCAGCATGGATTCAGACGAAATTATTCCGGTTTGTCTAATCTACTGGTAACGCTAGATGATTGGACAAAATCGGTAGATAAAGGGAAAGCAATACACGCCTGCTACTTAGATATTTCAAAATCATTTGATCGTGTTGACCATTCCCTACTACTGCAGAAGCTTGAAAGGCTTGGTATCACTGGAAAGTTGCTGATTTGGCTAAATGACTACCTAACAAATCGCACTAACCAGGAACGTGTTGATGGTGCATTATCCAAGCCAATCGCAGCAACTAGCGGTGTTCCCCAAGGTTCAGTCCTTGTCCCGATCCTCTTTCTGGTTTATGTCAATGAAATCCCGGAAATTGTTCGATGTAACATTTCGTTATTTGCGGACGACATAAAGATTTGGCGCAGCATTCGTAGTCCAGAAGACTGTCCGCTATTACAAAAGTATCTTGATACGTTTCACAGCTGGTCGTTGAAGAACAAACTGCCGTTTAACTTCAACAAATACAGGATCATGAATGTGGGTAATGGAGTAGACTTCACATATCACATAGGTTCGCATGTCCTTGAAAATTGCAGTGAAGAAAAAGATTTGGGTGTCTGAATATGCTCCAGTTTAAAAACATCATTTCAAACTAACAGTCCTTTAAAAAAGCAACGCGTGTTCTAAATCTACTCAAACGTGTATTTGGGAAATTTTCGCTCAAGATATTCCCAAGGATCATGAATACATACTTGAGACCAGTCATGGAATACGGTGTGCAGTCATGGTCTCCGTGGCTGAAGAGGGATGTGGAACTTATGCAGCGAATCTATCACCGCTCAACAAAACTAGTTCTCAGCATCCGAAACAAACCATATAAAGAAAGGATAGCTCAACTGAATCTGTTCGATTTTCCCTATCGAGGAATCAGAGGAGACCTTAACTTACTTTACAAAACATTCCATACCCCGAACCATCCCTTGCAGGATTTATTCACGCGAAGGGATACGAGGAATTATCGGACCCATGAATATGTGCTGGTCGTACCCCATTCCCGCCTGAACTGTAGAAGTTATTTTTACTCTGTCTGTGTTTGTTTTACTTGGAACAGTTTGCCTTCAACCGTTTCTCACGCCACAAGCTTGCATGACTTCAAGACGAAATTAGACGAATTTTTATTTCATTATTCGTTTCCAGAACACTTATATACTGTTTAATCTATGTTCTTATATTGCTTATACACTTAAATTTCAATTTTCACCATCCTATGGTTGTTGTTACGCTTGTTGCTTTTTAGACCATTAAAAACCTTGAAATACCTTGAATTACCTTGGTTCAACCATTGCGGATAACCTCTCGCTAGACACGGAGATTGATAAGCGGATTGGCAGAGCAGTTGTCATTCTGTCCCGATTGAACTCTCATGTTTGGGGTAACCGCAAGCTGACTGTAAAGACAAAGATGATGGTATATACCGCGTGCAGACTAAATGCTTTACTGTACGGCAGTGAAACTTGGCCACTCACACAAGACACGAACAAAAGCTGAATGCTTTCCATCTACGAAGCATCCGTCGTATCTTGAACATATCGTGGATGGACAGAGTGACTAATGTTGAAGTGCTTTCAAAAGCTGGTCTACAGAGCTTGTTCACCCTATTACGACAGCGCCGCCTGCGGTGGCTTGGTCATGTCTATAGAATAGAAAATGGTCGTATTCCGAAAGATCTACTCTATGGTGAGTTGCAATTAGGAAATCGACCATTGGGCAGACCGCACTTGCGGTACAAAGATGTTTGCAAACGAGATATGAAAGCTCTTGGCATTGAATCGGCGAGTTGGGAAGAACTTGCTTTCGACCGCTCACACTGGAGGCATTGTGTAAAGCGTCATCTGCAAGCTGGAGAGGAGCAGATACAGCTCTTGGCTGCTGAACGCGGATCACGCCGCCGGCGTGCAACTGATGCCTTAAAACTGAGTTCTAACTATCGTTGCAAGCGCTGCGGGAGAGATTGTTCCTCCCGAATCGGACTGCTTAATCATTCAAAAAGCTGTAACACATGAACATTAATGCGGTTCTGATGTACATCCATGATCGAAAATCGACCGAAGGAGGCCACCACACACTCCGCCTGCCAGTACTGAAGAGACTGCATTAAACCTTTTCTACGGTTTTTCTTTAGCCTTCCTTTTGCTAAGCGGTCGGTCGCTAAATTGGGCTTATCAAGAATACATAATTCAAGGTTGTGAATAGTCTAAAAAGCAACAAGTTTAACAATAACCATAGGATGGTAAAGACTGAAATGTATGTATATAAAACAAGATAAGAAATTAGATTAAGCAGTATAGAAGTGTTCTGAAAACGAATAATTCAATAAAAATTGGTCTAATTTCGTTTTAAAGTCATGCAAGCTATTAGAGTAAGTAACAGTTGAAGATAAACTGTTTCAAGTAAAACAGACACGGACAGAATAAAATTAGCTTCTACAGTTCAGGAGTGAATGGGTCCGATAACTTCTCGTATCCCTTTGAGTGAATAAATACTGTAGGTAATGGTTTTGAGGTATGGAATATTTTAAAAGTAGGATAAGCTCTCCTCTGATGCTTCAATATGGAAATTCACTTGAGGTATCCATTCTTTATAAGGCTTGTTTCGCATGCTGGGAACTAGTTTTGTTGAGCGGTGATAGATTCGCTGCATAAGTTCAACATCCTTCTTGAGCCACGGAGACCATGACTGCACACCGTATTCCATGACTAGTCTAATGGCGGTAAACACTAGAATCCAATTTCGGAATGTGAGTGCTCGGGGATGAGAGCGAAATATTACGCAACAAACTTTTAATCAGTTTTGCGAAATTCTAGTAAAGCATACCGGCACATGGAGGTTTAGATCTTATCCTATGTTCTAAGCAATCTAAGGGCAATTTTGTCTTTCGCTCACATGGCTTATACCATCGATAGCTTTCGCTGTCATTTGACTACGAATTAGCATGCAGATATTCGGAAGTTCGCGCGCATTATTGCGGAGCTGACGAACATTACCCGTAAACTATTATAAGCTTAATATTATGAAATGCTGAAATTTGTATTCTCTTAGAATTCTTGGCTATGAAATCTCACGAACTAACTCAAACGAATAGGCAAGCCACAGCGCACACCCTACGTGCGGGTTTGAATTGCAAGTGTCTCAAAACCACAGGTTTAAATTTGAATTGACTGGTGGATGACTCATTATTATTGTGACGAATCAAATAGACGTATTTTCAGTAAACGATTCTCAAGTGATTCGTGCCTGCTTATCAAATTTAGACAAAATCAACATTCGATAAACATGATTTAAATAGAGAAAATCGATGAATGTTAACGCACCTGTCGAGTAAATGACTAGGCTAATTCTAAAACTAAAAGATCTTTTTAGCACCTACCCCCCGTTAAAACTTATGTGGCTCATGGAGAGTTAAATATATTTGCTTCGTTGGTGTGTTAATGGCAGTCATTTGAAATTCAAATTTAAAATCAAATCGAATCGTGAAACTTTTAAGTTAGCATTTTTTCCTAAAGTTTGGTGAACACAAGCCTAAAATTGAGGAAACTTTCAACGCCGATACACGAACAAAATTCTTACATGATCAATATCATGGTACAAGTGAATGGGAACTTCGTTGAATCAATAATAATTTGTTGCTGCAGAAAGGTGGAGAAATTATTCACGGATTCAATTATTTCTTATTAAAATGTGAATATTTACAACGGTTTTTACGGTATAAATGAAAATGTGAAAAATAATAGTATATAGAGAATAAAGTGCAGTACGGCTCAAGATTGATGTTCGTCTGGAGGTGTAATTGGTAATTGGTTATATCATCATGTAAGGAGAGTTCATCACATGCTGAGGCAAACAATTCTGGTTAAAAAAAAACGTTTTATGTGTAGCAACCTTCACGGATCGAGAATTATGCCCACGTATCTTAGAACAGTGGTTCCCAAATTTTTAATAGTTCAGTTTAGTTTAATAAGTTCTCACACCCGAGAGAAATGATGACTGCCCGAGCACAATACGCTAAAAATTTGACAATGAATCAACAGAGAATGACAACACCTAATACAAGGCAAGAAACTGACACTATCTATCGCACATCAAGGAATGCTGTCTCGCATCCCTGGTTGGGAAACCCTGACTCAGAATATAGATTCTAGATTCAAGAATTTATGATATAAAAAGCTGGGAACATCAACCGTTAGTTAGAAAAAGGCATGTTTTGTCTCGGTATGATGGGAAAATATACGATAGGATAAATATCGTGTGAAATTGCCTAATTAAGTTATGTAAGTGTTTTGTTGTGTGTGAATTACCTAGTATGAATGTATCCAGTTTGTTCCTGAAAATCCTTTTACCAGATGATTGTATGATGATTGATGACGTGAAACTCCCGAACACGCGTTTTAGAAGAAGCAGTACTCGTGACGTCTTTTCATAGACAGCTGTGGCGTTATGTGACGGTTTCAACGTGCTGCTCACCCGCACACCCAAGTCCTTCTCCTTGTCAGTGCTTTCAAGAATATGGGAACCAAGGTGTAAGCGAACTCGAAATGTCTTCCAACAGTCAATACCTTGCATTTGCTGAAATTGAAAGGTAGTTCATTTCTAACTGACCAGTTCTGTAAGGCATCGAGGTCCAGCTGAAGCTGTCTGCAATCTTCAGTTGTGCGTACTTGTGTCCACAGCTTGATGTCATCCGCAAATAACAAGATTTTGCTGCGAACAAGTTTCAGGTAAGTCGTTTACATAGATCAAGAAAAGAATTGGTCCAAGCACTGATCCCTGCGGCACCCCACTCGTTACTGCAATGGGTCGTGATAAAGCACCGTCAACCCTTACTCGAATGACACGGTCGCGGAGATAATCCTCAAACCAGGCTAGTAATGAACCCTTGATGCCACATTGCTCCATTTTTTGTAGTAACAGACTGTGGTTGACACGATCGAATGCTTTGGACATATCAAGATAACACGCGTGTATGGTGAGACCTTTGTCTACAGCTTGTGTCCAGTCATCGAGGGAGAGCAGAAGGTTTGAAAGGCAAGAGTGTCTTTTTCTGAAGCCGTGTTGTTCGACTGCGAGCAAGCAATTGTCTTCCAGATGTTTTGTGACGCTGTTTGCAACGAGGCGCTCCATTACTTTAGATATCACCGGTAGTAGTGTTACTGGTCTATAGTTGGATACTTCGGAACGGTTTCCTCCTTTGTAGATTGGGGTAATGATGCCATTCTTCCAATCACATGGAACGAAACTTTGGGTTAAAGAGAGATTAAACAAGTAGGTCAGGGTCGTACACAAAGTAAAGCACAGTTTTTGAGGATCAGCGGGGTAATTTCGTCAGCTCCGGGAGATTTTTTCGTGTTGAGATTTAGCAATGTTCGGAGGACACTGTCCGGGGTAATAGTTAGTTGTTGTAAAACATTTCCAGGTGAGATGACGGGAGTTAAGGGGCAGGTAACGGTGTTTCATGGGCTTAAGACAGTGGAGAAGAAATGGGCTAGAACTTCGGTAGATTCCGATGCTGTGGTTGTTGTCCCATCAAGTGTCTTTAAAGCAACAACCCCTGGTTTCACCCTAGACCAGTTATTTATGATCTGATAGAGAATTTTTGAGTTTGATTCCATTTTGTTTAAATGGAAAATCTCCAAAAATACCTCACAGAGTGGTTCACACAATTGACTGTCTCAATTTTCGGATTGCTGGTGTGATTCCGTCAGCTCCCGTGACTAGTTGACAATCAAACTGCATAGGTGGTGAAACACTATTTCAGAATTGATACAGATATCGCTTATTGTCTCCGACAATTTGTGTTGACAATTTCGATAATAGTGAGGCATTCTTGGAGTTGAAACTCGTGAATAAAAACTGGCAATACAGTCAGTGGCATCCAGGACAGAATCAGGTGATCCGTTTTCTGTCATGATCGGAAAAACACCGGGTTCCAGCTCTGTCGTGTTGTTAACGGCTCGATAAAGCAGTTTGGTATTTCGCTTCATTCGCACTACCAGGTGAAGCTGGTGATATTGTTGTTCCTCTCGGATGAGATTTGTGACTTGAATCCGCAATTCGCGAAAGTTTTCCCAGGTCGATTCGGTTCTGGCAACCCTGTGAATAGCCCATGCCAAATTTCGCTTTGTCATCCATTTTCTAGTGCGAATGCGAATTCTGTAATGAGGTACTTTGCTATTATGTTTCAGGACATAGAAGTTAAATGTATCATGTTAGTTATTTAATCTGCCAGGGTTGTGCAATGCGAGTCCGGATCAATGACATTTATATTATTTTCATCGAAAGCCCCCATTGTTTCCATCAAGCCAATGTAATTAACATTTTATATTGCACACATAGTGAAACAGCAGTGGAGGGTGATGCAGAACATCTTCCATGGCCGTGGATTCGGAAGTTAAGATTAGGTCTAGGATTGAAGTCTGTTGCAAATTTCTTTGTCGAATTTATTCGAAAACATGATTATACAAGGGGATGTAATCAAACATTTCGCGAACTTTTTAGTCTAGTGAGCGAAGTGGATTATCTACTCGGTTATATATTTTAGTCAAATTGAAGTCTCCCAGATACAATAATTGCAAATTGCGCTGTTTTCCAACGTACTGCATTCCTATCGAGAGTTTTCCCTTGTGTGCATCCGATGGTGATGGGGAACGGTAAACAACACCAATGATGCAACTGCGTCCTGAGTAAAGCTTCGAAATAAATCATGTACTGTCTTCAAAATCAAGATAAGTGTCAGTAACTACTGTGCTGTATAAACCTTCGTGGTTGTAAACAGTTACACCCTCACTTGTTTTTAAGCTGTCATTCTGAATGTGAATCATGTTCGGAATAGAGAGATCGATATCACTCATGTAAGGTTGAAAGAGTGTCTCAGTTATTGCTATGGCGTCAATTGAGTGCTGAGTACAGAGAACTTTCATTTCAGCTAGTTTGTTTACCGGTGCAATGTGCGCTTGCACATAGGAAATTCATTGTTTTTCGTATACAATGATGAAGGGGAAAGCTTGTCTATTTTCCCGCCCCTTCGAAAGTCGAGCATTGCTTGTTTCTTTTTGGAATTGCCACAATATTTCTAACCCGAGTCTCGTCTGGTGTAAAAGCTATGGTTCATTAGACGATTTCTGTGTAACAACTCTGCGGTCACTCACTCTGACATCCGTTGGGAGATTCCTGTGATTCGCTTTCTAATTGTCCCTAATTGGTTCCATCATACCTCTCGTTAAAAATGTTAATTAAGGGGTTTCGGCATGTCATTATTACAGTTTGGTGACCAAGGTATTCATAAACCTGTCTACTACGACTGACTTGTGAGCTCCGATGCTGTTGACAAGGTACTAGTTTCTTCGGGAACACAAAGAAGTCCCATGTGTGTTGGTCAGATTTATCCCGATTGTCAAAATTGCGTTTCCTTTCCCATCATTGATCATTAGCATGTATGCGAGATTTAGTCTCTGGACATGCACGCAGCAAACAAGAGTTTAGAAGAACGTATTCAATCATTTTGTCATTTGAGATGTATCCTCATTAAACGCGGTGATAAGAATTGAAGTGCCGACTTAAACGGTTAATCGAATCAGGCAGTATCGAACTCATATCCATTATTGAACACAGATAAATGCTTATCCGGCCTTTAGGCATCATATTTACCGATAACATAACGTGGAACCACTAGAGTACATAGGCTCTCAATTTATGATTTTCGTTTTCGCTATCTTGGTGTGAGGCCCAAACCAATTTCTTACTCCACCTTTTCTTGTTTCTTACCTCATCATGTGTGCGGTTATCCTTCAATTGTTCATGTATTACTTTCGAAATTATTTCTGGTGCAATTTCAATCTCCCACGAAAGTATCCTGAAAATCATGATGAACCACTTTTCTTCAGGTTATCGACTTGTTACTGATTTTCTTTGCGATACTTCAGAACAATCCTCAACCAACTAGTTGAATCTCAAATTTTGTACAACTTGATTAGAACATATTATATTTGTCATATAGAACGTAACTACATCAGACATCATTCATCTCATTTACCTCAAGATATATTTGTAAAAAGGATGTAGAGAAAACTGTATCTCGTTGTAAGTTTGTATGTTACATTTCGTCGTCATCTCTGGGCTTGTCTACCGTTTTCTGTAATAAACATTACCGTAAAAGTTGAACTTCGAATAGTTCGAATAAAGTTTTGCATTTAATTAATTAATTATGCACACTTTTCCGCCAAATATCCTTGCCTATTTAATTTCTGGGTTTGTTGACTGAATAATGTAAATCAAATATTCCGAAATTTGCAACTATGGTACGGTTCAAACACGGCCCTTCTATGTGCTAACATGTGGCCTCTAAGCCCCTGACACGGGATAACAAGTTCTGGAAATTAAGACATGATAAGCCGCATTGAAGCGAGCATGCAAAAGATATGATCAACAACATTCCACTAAATTTCGGTTTCAATTCCAGCAAACTTTCAGTTACAAACTCATGGTTTGAGGAAATGTAACTATTATTACAAGTCACATTTTATACTTTTGTTCTTCCATTGGAGATTTAATGCTGGAAAAATACTTAACTGGTTAAATTCGTCAAAGTGTACGAAATCACTTTTAGAACAACCGAGTAATTGTGGGTCAACATTCTGTCCCTCCGATTTTAGCGATATTTTAATCTATTTGAAATGCTTAAATGTTTCAGATGAAAGCTTTTTTTGTCAAGCATAATCGTCTGTTTGTACGGATAAATAAGCAGAGAAAGAGCTTATTTTTATGCTCACCAAAGCGGGGTTTTGCAAACAGGAACGTTCAGCCTAAATTTGAAAACGCGATATAGTCTCATGCGAAAAAAACCACGAAGCATCATCAATATGCAAAGAAATTACATTAAAGTACTGTGCATTGGAAGCTTCATATATTCGTTTCGCTCAAATACATTAGTCGCGATGTTTCAATGATTCTGAACTGCTTTATTGATTGTGCGTGCAATTATTTAAAATTTAAAATTTGTTGCAACATTGAACCTTTCCCACAGTCTGATAGACATAATGAGTCGCCATTAGCTGTTCAGCCCATGTGATGAGGCATAAACAATTGCGGTTTTGCCCAACTGGTGCCTTATAATAAATCAAAAAATCATTCTTTCTTTACCAGCCTACATCACGGCATAAACATATTTCAACAGCCAATGTTTCATAATACCAACTTTACTGTTAATCAGCATCCATACTTGCTAAAACAGACTCAAAGCTGAATGAGGTGAACTGATATCTCCCCATCCTATCCGTTTTAACAGCGAAGAAGCCGTGCCAAATAAGAGTGATGCGTAAGTTAGCAATGATAAAAATTCACCCACCAAATAATAAGTTGATTCAAGTATCACTGAATCACTATTGCTTTCACTTCTAATCTTTAGGTATAATTCCATATTATCATTCAATTATTCGTGCTCAGTTGTTTCGAATATACCCACTTAATTGTCTCTGGATGTGTTAGCATCCACAAAAGATCGAGGAAATCAGTTTCGGCTCTTTCGATGCTCGTTACAGATCCACTATGTGAATCTAATCTGTGGTTTCTCATAAAAAACTTATTTGATAGTTATGTGTTGCTCACAACCCACGAAATCACACTCCACTAACGCTTTCTAGCTGTTTGCCGTCATCAGGCGAAGACAGTAAGATTAGGTTCAGTGAGCCTTGAACAGTGGATAAATGGTAAACAATGTAATACTTGAATGCCACTGTTGCATAGGGTTCCTACAATGAACCACGATGTTCAAACACAGAATCACATAGTGATGCGTGGTCAAGCACTCAAGGCGCATATGGATGACCAAAGTAATGTGTTGCTCACATCCCCCGAAATTACACTCCACTACCGCTTTCTGGCTGTTTGCCGTCATCAGGTGGAGACAGTATGATTAGGTTCAGTGAGTCTTGAAACAGAGGATAAATGGTAAACATGGTAATAGTTGTTTCAAGATCAAACTTTATCTATTAAACCTAAAAATGTTTCCATTTCCACTGAACTTGATTACAACAATCTGCAATAAACCGGTGGCCCAGTGAGTGCATGGATGTAGACAGCAGAACACGTTAGACACATACATTTTCAGGGACGGTTTCGTAGAAAACGAGGTCAATGTGGGTTTAATATTAATGCCAGCTGTGTAATTTAACATTCGTTTAATACTGCACCTATTACCGAGATAGAAAAATAGGTATTAGTTGTTGATGTGAGCACCACAATATGTTGGTCGTTTATAAGCGCCTTGAGTGCTTGACCAAGAATAACTTTGTGATTCTGTATTTGAACATAGCGGTTCTTTGTAAAAAAAAACTATTTAACAGTGGCATACATGTTTACCACTATACCACTGTTTCAAGGCTCACTGAACCTGATCTTACTGTCTCCACTTGATGACGGCAAACAGCCAGAAACCATTCGTCGGCGG